>CM055908.1:16335351-16642851 GCA_029582155.1 Panopea generosa | reverse complement strand
ATAACAATCTGGGAAGACATGCGCAAAGTTCCAACTTTCGTTAGCGTCGGCATTTGTTTGCATTTCTTATCAGCAACTGTTTTTTACTCGGCACACTTAAGTGACCTTATTACTGTTTAGTATTGATGCCATTCTTTACATGGTTGAAATTTTTTTAGACTCGTGGTATTAGGTATGATCAATATATACCTAATACTGACATATGCGTATTACCACGAATGCCCGTATAATAACAATATCCCAGACATGCGCAAAGCTCCAACTTCCGTTAGCATCATCATTTGTTTACATATTTTAGGCCCCATATTTTACCGGCAACTGTTTATTACTCAGCACACTTAAGTATCTTTATTACTGTTTATTATTGATGCCATTATTTACATGGTTGACAAACTTTTTGACTCGCGGTAATAGGTATGACCAGTATACAGGTCTTTTTTTTTAAAATTGTTCCACTGGTTTCATAATTATATGGTTGTGCTGGATGATAATTGATTGTTAAGCTTCCATTTTGATAAATAATGCTGTCTGATATAGGACTTGAACCCTATAGTTCAACTACCAAGAGATGCTCACCTAAGAGTAAATAAAATATATATCCCTTGTAACAATATCACAGACATGTGCAAAGCTCCAATTTCCATTAGCGTCATCATTTGTTTACATTTCGTACCGGCAACTGTTTATTACTCAGCTTACTTAAGTAACTTCATTACTGTTTATTATTGATGCCATTATTTACATCGTTGACAAAGTTTAAGACTCGCGGTAATACAGTTTAATATAATACCCAACAGATTTCAAATTTTATGCATCATTATACAGTTACAATCTATCTATTATCTACATATTACTCCCAACAATCAACTTCTGATTATTACTGGGAGGCGCTGTTGGTGAACAGCAAAAGAAATAGTAAAAAAATTGAAATATGGTTTAAAAAACAACAAAGCTACACATATTTTCATATTTATTTAAAAATAACTACATTTCTGGTATTAAAAGTGAGACTTGTTTAGAATGTTACTGTGGCAAGACCAGCCGTAAACTGATTTAGGCTGGTACTGGGTACTCATTACAAATCTTCTTCTTTCATATACTGAGCGAGGCTCTTAATAGAACATAATTTTTATGAAGCTCAACGAGGAATATAGAATTAATGAACCATGAAAAATTAAGTTGACTGTTATTGAGCTGTATAGCTAAACAGACATATATATATGTACATAAATAGGGCTTTTGTATAGTATCGATGTACTTGTCTGCACATTTTCGTCATACTTGTAGAATATAAATAAAATACTTGCATGTATGTCAGAGTTTTAGAGCAGATATGAAAATGGGACAGATGTAATCTTCTAAAAGGGGATTTTGATTAGAAAAAAATGAATTTGACTATATTGACAGCTTATACATGGACGGTTATCTTGTTGATCCAAAACTTGAAAAGGAAAGAAAACAAATTAATCTGAGAATAAGAACAGAACAGAAATTTTATTTTTTAGACTTGAGCATCATAGCTCATCGTCATATACACACATTTTCAGTGCATGCAGTGTGATGGTTACAATATTATACATAGTTATAAATCAATATTGGTGAGAGTGAGCCAATAGAACTAGAATTAGAGCAATACCCAGAGTTTATTATTAAAAGCATTAAAGCTAAATCACTGATTATGTTTTCAATAGTAAGAAAATGCAATGACACAAAGTACTTCTTAAGGATCATCTGTACTACCAATTATAACACGTCAACTCACTGGACTGAGGTGTATACTTGTCTGTGGATACTTTCAATACTTTGATTGTCTTTTTTAAGGCCAAAGAAGAAAAGTTTGAAGGAAGAATTTAGAATCTCTCTCAACTGGGCCAGTAAATATTGCAGGGAAAGGATGCTGCTTCGATACAGTCCCAGGTTAATTTCTGTTTTCTACTATCACATGTATATGTATACTTACATAGGTTACTTTAAATGTTATTGTAAAATGTTATAATACGATGACTTGTTTAAAAAGTAATGCAGCCAGGCTCGGTCGGTTAAGCATCTGACTATCAAACCAGCGGTCATGAGTTTGAATTCCCGTTCGGCCACAGTCTCCATGATTGATATATATACAGCATTGCATCTCATTGCCATTCATCTCCAACAGCTGATTCAAGTGAGAAAGTTATTAGTTACTTGCGAAGACAGGTGTGTTCTAGTACTAGTTAACCTTCCATGGTACCAGGAAATAGCGGTTTGGTTAACAATTCATCTGTTAGACCTCGATGGTATAAATGATGTTAAATATTCAAACAAACAAAAGGTTGAAAAGTAATGCACATGTTGCTGGAAGACATGTAGTTTCTTAACAAATTCAAAACTCTTTTATAGAAAGTAACATACTATGTCAGAGTAGTGATATCTTGAAAAGTGAAAGATAGTCTTTCTTAGAAAAATACATCTCTTTAACCTCAGACAATGATTTTTAATACAGGTTGTATTATTTGGTTTTCACAGCTTTGAAACATCCTTTGCTAACTCTGGATGATGGCATTTCCATCATCCAACACTAAACATATATTTTATGACATCTTAACTTGAGTTTTTTTAGCAGAGGAAGCTAGAAAGCCACTGTCATTTATATACAAACAATAAAAAAGGTTCCTTGGTTACAGATGGTTCAAGCTAATGACATCCAAATTACTTGTTCAGATATAATGGAAGAAATATTGTGGTTTAACCCTTTACTCCATAGATATGCGGTTTCCCACACCAATCACAGAAGGCCTTTGAAAACAGTGCAGGAAGAGCAATACGAGCAATCTGAACACTTCCTGCACTGTTTTCTACTCTGTCAGTTAATATAAACATAATTCACCCATTGCTGATATGTGGTGAATGAATATTTTCTATATTAGAGGTGTCCAAAGGCGTCTATATGAAGTAAAGGGTTAAGCAAACCTATACAATATCTTGTTGTTGCATATCCTGATTAAATAATAAGGCATTAATGGACAGTTTTTTTTATTATTTGGATGTATCTGTGGCATGGGAGAGGCAAAACAAAAAATCTTTAAAAGGCTCCTTAAAGACATGCTATATGTCGCACTAGTTGTTGCAATGTATAACTTTGTTCCAGTATACTGTCACCAATACAATGTAGTTTTTATACTATATGTTCCAGGTTACAGGTAATTTGTAATCTTTGTACAAGTTTGGCCTGACCTGGTACCAGAGAATAGTGGGTACATGAGTACCAAGTGAATGAGCGGTCTGATACTAAAACCGCAGCTTTTTAATTGTCTTACCCCACTTACTTTATACTAATTTATTTCAGCTTAATTGCGATGAAAGCTCAGACATTATGTCAGACCGCTCTCGTGGCTGCTTCCTGGGTAAAACCAATACAGAGTGTTGTTTTATGAGAACCTCTGGCGTGAGTGGCCAACACTCTATCCATTACACTACCGCCCCACTTCAGCAGCTTATATTGATATAATAGATAACAAACAAGCGCGAAAAAGAAATGTTTTTACAATATTCTTTTATTTATTTTCAACAGTAAAGTAACATTTGATCGTTTTTTCCTCTCTATGTTGCAGACAAATTCCTTGGATTCAGTATGCAGACCAGACGTTGTGGATTTCAACCAAGAACATAATTAAATGCTACAATGTACAAGGTAAAGGTTTTGTTCGTGAGAACAAAGAGCGAAATTTAAATCTGCAAACAACTGATTCAAGTGAAGCGTGTGATGACGTCAGCAAATTTGTAGTAAAAAACAACATGGCCGTCAGTGGTTGCAGGTATGTATATAATTATATATACCTATTATTATTTTATTTATTGTTATTTATTATTATACTACACTTATATGGCACTCTTATCATATTAGAAAAACGTTCAGAAGTGCTGTACATACAGTAATACTTGCTTACATAGTATTGCATAACAATTTAAAGACTCAGCTTAAAAGGTAAGGTCATAAAACATACACCAGCATGGAAATCCCAGTCACATAAAACTGAATAAAAAAGACATGACGTCTACATAAAGACTAAGATCAAATACAGTAAACTGCTAAACATGGAGATTAAAATCAATCTACAATGCAAATAAAACAAGTATATATGGCATCACAAAGAAATCATTAACATAAAAAACATCATAAGACCTGATAAAAAAATCATGAAGTTAAGAGCTGGCTAGATTCAAATATCATCAAATGTCATTGTTTCTAGAACAGTGTCACATACCACTGTTACTATTCAGTGCAAATAGGTTTCATAAAGAAGTGTGTTTTTAACCTATAAACTAACTAGCAAAAAAAAATGCGGATACAAACCAATTCTACCAGCTTATTAGTTTTTATTGGTGCATAAAATTCCAGAGAATAATAGATTGATAGTTTTTTGTTTTTTTACTTGTATTATACAAGTAGCATGAGTTAACTAGTTTTATAAAAAAAATAAAATGTTAATAATTTCTTAAATATGAAATCAGAACGTGGGCCTGATAAATGGTGGTCCTATATATTGTGTTTTATCTATGGCTCTCCAGACCGCGGCGTGGTCTAGTGGTAGAGCGTCCGCCTCGCATGCGGAAGGTCGTGGGTTCGATCCCCGGCTGGGTCATACCAAAGACTTTAAAAATGATACTAGAAGCTTCCTCGCTTGACGCTCAGCATTTAGAGGAGAGTTCTAGGTCTGGTCAGCCCGGTGTCAGTATAATGTGACTGGGTGGGGTATCATACCATGTGTCTGCGGCATGATACTCCAGTGTGACAGCGCTCAGAATACTGTCTCAAGCAGACACGGTCGCGATATGACTGAACAATTGTTGAAACGACGCTAAACACCATACAACATTATCTATGGCTCCCAAATTTAAAATTAATATTTTCATACAGATTTATTAAAAAAAATCGCATTATAACAATTTACAAATTGATTAAAAAATCTCAACTATATCAAGAGTATGCAGTAATATCTAGATATTAATATTTCAATATGATTGTTTTTTGTTGTTGTTTTTTGTAATGGGATTTAACATCAATACATTTCAGGTTATATATGGCATATCCAGTTTTGTTGTTGGGGGAAAACCTCAGAATGTATCCGAGATCTTCCATAAGAATCAGGCAAACTTTCTCACATAAAGGTTTTAGAGCTAGCAGGACTCAAACCTACAACTTTAGTGGTGAGAGGTTAATGATCTTGAGACAGCACCTCAGACCACACGGCCACGCAGACCCTCCATATGGTTGTAAAAATTTATTTGATGTATGAGAACAAATAAAAGACAATTTTAACATTGCCGGGAGCCTCTTATTGTAAATGTTCTACACATAGAATGGTGGTGATATTCTTAAGCTTTTGATGAAGTCGAATTTCTGATATTTCAGTTAAATGTCATCCATACACTTCTGTTAAATTCACAATCTAAATCTTTCTATGATGTTTCCACAGGGATGGTAGCCTGTATGTGTTTGATTGTAATAGTGGAAAGTGTTTGATCAGGTACAATAAGGTTCACAACACAGACGCACAAGCTGTAGACTTCAATGATACTTGCATTGTGTCTGGATCCAGGGACCGCACTGTTAAGGTAAATGCCAAGACAAAATGAAGACATAGTGAACTGCAGCAACACTGTAATTAGGTTCTTAATTCATTCTGTACATATATTTATTTGTTGGTTTGCTTTTTGACAGTAAGCCCGGAATTTTCTTTTCTGTAATAACCTGTGTTGGTATGACGTAAATATGCATTTCATTTTTTATATGCCGTCACTGCCCCCAGAAAGTGGGGATTAGGCTTACATATTGATTTTGCATAACTATCGACTACACTACCGCCCCACTTTGGGAAAAGTGTTTCATGATACCAGAGACATAAACAGAGCTAAATAACTGCAAATACTTGTCTGAATATTGGGTTGCACAAAACAAAACACAATTCCTCCTGAACCAGATTTTAGTATCAAAGAAAAGTGCTTGATTGTAATTTTTGGTGGTTAACTTTTCTTTACACTTCTGTTCCCATTACAAACAATGAAACTACTACATAATCAAGCACTTGTTGGGAAACATTCATCATTTCCACCAATATCTTGTTACACACTGAGTAGGAAGCATTGCCACCAAAGGGCACTTAACATTATTATAACATTCTTTTAACATTCCAAATTTACTCTAATATCTAGGTAGGTGTAAAACTTTCTATGGTATATTTAAAACAAGTAAAACTTTACTTAAGGTGATGTTTTCCAACAAGAGTTTCTAAATTGTTAATGAGAAATACATATAGATATGGGATTCTGCTAGATGTGTTTGATGGAGTTTACACATATGTTGCATGTATAGAATAATACAAGCTGTTGAGTTGGTCCCATTTTAAAGACCAGTAGCCTGCGTATCTTGGTCAATATCAAATATATATCCCTTTAGTTTTCCCCATACCGAATGCATGTACCGTGCATATCTTATGCCAATATGAAACATATCTGTCCCATACCGATTTTTATCATGGCCTTCTTGTTTAACTAGCCTTTTTCACATTTTGTTATATTTTGTTACAGTGATAAACAGTTTATAAAATGTTGTTATATTCAGATTATCTCCAGTAATATTGACCTCGATAGTACTGAGGATACAAGGAGTTCTGGGGCTTCTATAGATGTTGGTGACAGAGTTTGGTCACTGGCTATATCACCTGCTGGACAGTACGTATACAAATATAGCTACTTTATTGTCTTGAAATCAGCACCGCATTTGTAATGTTGTAGTAAGGAAGGTGTGCTTCTAGAAATTCTGCATTTAGCATAAAGAGAATTGATATTCCTGCTCTAAAATTTCCATATACAGTAGAACTTTATTGGCTCAATTTTTGAACACACTCGAACCACTTATCTGGTTCCAGCTGAAATCCTATTTCGATGTATGTACATGTATGGTATGATGTTGAACAAAACTTGACTGGAACAACCCTTAAGTCTAACTATTTTGTCCAGTCCACTTAGGTTTTACTCATAGAAGCTTTACTATTTTTTAAGTTCCAAATATTCCATGTTCCAACATATGCTTTATTTTCTACCATAATGCTAAATTGTATATTGTATTTATATGTTTATAATCCATTATCAATAATGAAAGATTGCATGAGTGATTTGAAGCAAATTTTAAATTTGAAAGAATTGTAATTTACTATTTACTTGATGCAGTTCCTCTACCCACATGATCTCTGATGCCTGAACTTACTTCACAACCCTCTTCATGCAGTTCCTTTACCCACATGATCTCTGATGCCTGAACTTACTTTACAACCCTCTTGATGCAGTTCCTCTACCCACATGATCTCTGATGCCTGAACTTACTTCACAACCCTCTTGATGCAGTTCCTCTACCCACATGATCTCTGATGTCTGAACTTACTTCACAACCCTCTTGATGCAGTTCCTCTACCCACATGATCTCTGAACTTACTTGACAACCGTCTTGATGCAGTTCCGCTACCCACATGATCTCTGATGCATTAACCGCAGTGAGGGTCATGCTGAAGATTGTGTTAAATCACCGGCTGGGTCATATCAAACACTCGAAAAATGGTTCTAGAAGCTTTCTCGCATGGTGCTCAGCATTTAAAAGATAGTCCTAGGTCTTGTTGGCCTGGTGTCAGTATAATGTCATGTATCATACCACGTGTCTGCAGCATGATACTCCAGTGTGGCAGCACTTAGAATACTGTCTCAAGTAGACACTGTTGCGATATAACAGAAAAATTGTTGAAAGTGATTCTAAACACCATATAACATCAACAATTGTAATAAATAAAACACGGTAAACTACCGGTAACCAGTCCAATAAGTGAGAATGTAAACTTCAGCTCATTATCCATCCATATTATGTTCCCGTATTTTACAGATATTTTACAGTTGGAACGGCTGGTTGCCATGGTGCTGATCCTCTATCTATGTGGGATATTGAAAGGTATGATTTATCTGTACAGTTGAATTGTGGGTGGTGATTTGTTTGAATTTCATTTATCACCGTTTTAAACATATTACGGGTTATTGTATATTGGTTTATATCTACAGATAAAATATTACTTTGTTGTCTGCATTTCAACACAGGTAATCATACTTATTATCAGTAGAATGTTTACTCCATCAATCTTCAGCACTTGTTAAAAAAATTGTTTCTCTTTGTTAAATCTTAAGCGCATACTATACTGTACCACCATAAAGTTCGTGTCTACCATATTCAGAGATAATAAGATGGATGAGAATGCCTGCTTCACTCACTTCTTACATTGGTGAGGCTACCTTACCAGAATTGTTGTTTAGATTATTGAAAATTGAGTGCTGTTCAAAGGCAAGCAACTCTTGTCAAGTTGTCCCAATGTTTTGACTGCTAAATCTTGTTAAAAGAAAACACAATGAAGTCCGCAAAAGGGCGGTTTGCAATAAAAACAGGTATTAAAATTATTTACAGATACACCTGAAATTGGTGTCTTGTATTGTGTTCAGTATGTAAACTATGCATACCGGTATAAAATAATAGTTAAACATGAACATAAAAAATGATAGAAATCTTAATCTCTACAAATATGTTCATTCGATTTAAAATCATTATTTTTGCAAATTAGGAAAAATCTATTGAAGAGAATTATTTTTTACTTTAAACACATGTATACAACATTTTTCATCATCCATATTTTCAAACAATATTAAATTAACAATAGGCAAAACTAATTAATTACTTGAGTTGCTAAAACAAATTCTTAATTGCTAAAGAAAAATATGGGATTTTAGCAATTTCTGCTAAAGGGAATTATTATCTAGAATTAGCGGAGTTTGAGAGTGCTTTCCAGAGTTACTTCTTCATTTATTGAGAATTCAGTGCCCTGCCAGACTTGCTACTTGCACTGGTGAGGGTACATTGCGTGCGTGACTTCTTTCATTGGTTAGAGTGCCTAACCAGAGTTGATACTTAAATTATGAAAAGTTTGTGTCCTGTCAGAGTTGCTACCATACTTGTATTGTTAAGAAACAAGTGGTCCACAAGAGTTGCTACTTTCTTAAGTGACAAGACGTCCTGTCAGTGAACATTAAAAATTGTCATTTCGTTAGATTCTGACAAATGATTTTCATGTTTCAGTGGCAAAAAAATCTTCACTTTGGGAGAGTATCGCAATGGTGCAGGCATCTTAGACATGAAATACGAAACAGTTCACACGTTACTAACATGTGGTTATGATGCTAACCTCCGTATGTGGGACACCAGATCAGGAAAGCGGTATGTATTCTCTTAAATCTGGTTTTTAAAATTTCAACCAAAACATCCTAACAATATGCTCATGTCCACTTCATTTTGTTGATGTATACCAAGTTTCAAATTTAAAGTATATAAACTGTAAGAAGAGTTGAAGTCACGAAAATGTGATGAAGATTTCGACTGATAGACAAACAGTCATATACTTGATACATCCTGGGTCTTCAACACAGATGGCATAAAAAATATATAGATATACAGCAGGCTTTCTAAAATTCCAAAATGCAAATCGGTCCAGGTTTTTTACTACGGTAAGAATCACACTTATTTTTAAAAAATCACTATATGCCTTTACATATATGCATACCCCACCCACCATGTCAGCTGCACCATGCATTAGCAAAAACAGCTCGTATATACATGTATAATTAAAGTTATTTTTTAAAAAAATGAAACAAACAAATAACCCTGCACGTTTTATCAAATATTTTAATGACGCAAACAATATTCGGTCTGACCGTCTTAGCTTTGGCTAGCGGTATATCAAAGAAATTAGGGACACAAACACAAACTTTTCATGAACCGACAGAATGATATGGGTTGCTGATCACACATCGAAGGCGTGCTACATAGCGATAGACTCTTCCGATAAACTCCCCCTAATATCGTTAATGGTTAAGTCAAAATTGACATATATAGATTATGCAGTCAAACATGTGTAAGCAGTCACCTCTATTAAGCAGCCACTTGTCTTAAGCAACCACATTTGCTATTTCCCATTTCTATGCTTTTAGAGCAAATTAACCTGTATTAAGCAATAACCTGTCTTGAAAGGCCAACTATGTTCCTTCCCATGAATGGCTGCTTAAGACAGGTTGGACTGTATTTGTATAAAATATAATCAATTTAGTTTTGACTATTCAGTTCATACTACAGTCAAACAACATGGCTTGTATGAAAATTTTCCAATTGAACCAGCAAATACTTCAGTGTAGTTTTAATTTATGAAAAAAAAACTGACCAATTGTTGTCTTGAACTCAATTAGAGAGCTCTCTAAGCAATAGAAATACTTATTAATTACTTTACCTAAATTTTATTTTTGCTGGTATGTGTGCTAATGAAATAAACAATCAACCACATTCGGATAAAAGAGTGAACTATCATTCCTTTCATGTATTCCATGTATATTTAAGTTCACCGGATTATGATAAGCTATTCTGATCACTTTGTGTCAGTTGTCTGTCCATTCATAAACTTTTTTTTGTGTACATTCGAGCACCTGCATTTTGATCGGATCTTTAACAAACTTATATAACCATAACATCTTCGACAATTTCTTGAACTAGCATAATCCAACAATTAATGTCAGTTAGAAAGAAAGTTTAAAACGTCAGAGATTGCACAATATGACATTGTGTGCACACTAGCACCCGCATTTCTTTCATCAAAATTACACAGTAGTTATATAACCATAATGTCTTGGACAAGTTTTATAACTGGCAAATTTTGGTAAATGTTGTCGGAGTTGTTGCCCTTGCATCATAAAAAATTGTGTTTCTTGTTTTTTTTGTGCATTTAAGCACTTGCAGTGGTCATTTGATCTCCACAAAACTTACACCGTACATGTAGTTATATAACCAAAACATCTTCGACGAGTTCTTGAACTGGCCTAATTGAATAATTAATGTTAGCCCATAGAATTTTAAAAAAGTTTTGTATTCTAGTATTAACAATTTTTATTCAATCTTAATTACAGAGTAGTTCTATAACCATAATATCTCAAACATGTTTCTAAACTGGCCAAATTTGATAACTCATGCTGGAGTTATGGCCCTTGTTTACAGTATAGTTAATACACAATTTAAAGTTTTTTTTGAAAATGTCAAAATAAGGTTTCCATGATTCTTTGGCTGAAATAATTGACCCAAACAATAAGTTCATTTCATTAATCATCTTACAAAATCCTTTGCCAACACTACATGTAGATTGTGTGTTTAATTACAGTGTCTTACAGTGGGAAGAACCATTTGATACGACATTATACTGTCTACAGACTGACAGGGATGTTGCCATGGTGACAGGCACGGCACGTTATGGAATGGTCAGACTATGGGATAAGCGACAAATCAAACCTGTTCAGGTGAGGATAAGTCCCAAATATCTAGGCTGTAGTAGCAGTCATATACTTTTTTCTTATTGTAAATGTATTATGTACAAATTTAGGTTGGTCCTATGTGTTGAGGTGGTTATAATCACTTCAATAGACTGGATGCCAGATATAAACTGTATTATGTAACCTTCTTTTTGATGTAACCTTATATTAATATGTGAAAATATATGTCATGAATACAAAAAATATTGTGGATAAATATCACAAAAGTTACCAATATAAAATCACAGTTTTACGTAATTTTTCATAATTATCAACTTTAGATATATTACTATTGCTTTTAACTACATATAGTAGATTTGAGACATGTATTAACCCTTTACTTCATATAGGCGCCTTTGGACACCTCTAATATAGATGCCTTTGGACACCTAATATAGAACGCTTTTGAATTATTGGGTGAATTATGTTTATATTAACTGACAGAGTGGAAAACAGTGCAGGAAGTGTTCAGATTGCTCGTTATGAGGAATCTGAACACTTCTAGCACTGTTTTCAAAGGCCTTCTGTGTTTGGTGCGGGAAAACGCGTATCTGTTGAGTAAAGGGTTAAACAAGATAACCCATTAAGTTTTACAACTTATTACCAACGGGGTCCTTAAACCTTTTTGTTTTGGTAAGTCATACAGCAACCATTTATTTAATCACTCATTCATATGAACAATGACATCTGAAGGTAAAAAAACTTGAAAAATGATACTAGAAGCTTCTTCACTTGGTGCTCAGCATTTAGAGGTTAGTTATAGGTCTGATACTCGGAGTCAGTATAATGTGACTGGGTGGGGTATCATACCAGTTGTCTGCAGCATGATACTCCAGTGTGGCAGTGCTGTCTGATGTAGATACTGTCACAATATGACTGAAAAATTGTTAAAAGTGCAGCCAAACATTGTACAACAACATCTTAAGGAACGATATCGGTTCAGCTTACATTGTACTTACACCATTGCATGACAGTGCTCTATGGCGGACCCAGTACAAAATTGGAAGAGAAAGAGGTTCCTTTTTTTTGAGCCATGAACAGCAAAAATTTACATTTTCAACCAAAAATAAAGAGGTGATCATGACAGCTACATGTAACAGTGTTTGCTTCCATTGTATTTTCAGATGTACTACATGGGTCCAAAGAACAGTCCCGTGTATTCCCTTGGGTTTGATTCATCACGGCTGTATGCAGCCCATGATTTGTCCATTGTCATGACAGACTTTTCCATAATGCCACCTTGAGCAGACCTTTATTTACCTGTGGAACTTTCGCCTCATGTTGCACGTATGAATCAGTGAGAACAGCACCAAGCACATATGTAGCAAAGTCAACATTTTTCACACAGTTAGACAGGTCTTCAGTCTCGTGCAAATAACTGAACCAAAAACTGCAAAACTGCACCCTTATTTTGTTACTGTAGTTTTCAGTTGGTGTATTTAACAGGAGAAAATATATTGAGTTACTATGTGTTTATGTTAAAACCTCTAACATTTTTCCATTACTAACTTATTCATTTATACCACTCTGTGACCACTTACCTCTCATCAGCTTAGGTCCAAAACCTTTATGTGAGAAAGTTTGTCAGTATTACAGACAGTTATTTGCGAATTCATAGTGGTTCTGCTCAGATTCATTCTTAGGTTTTCCTCCACAAATAAAAAACTTTATATGTCATATATAACCTGTTGTGTGTCGAAAATGTTGTTAAAACATTATTCAAAAAATAAAAGTGAATATAATTAATTGATATTTTATAATACTTTTTTTTATACCATAAGAGTCGAAGAAAAAGGACACAGTCATATACATGGAGTGTATGAACTGTCCTGTCCATCTGTCTCTGTTTTGCATCTATACATTGTAACTTCAACTCCTCCTACAGTTTGCAAAGGAATTAATTCAAGTTTTGCATACATCATTTATATCAAGAGTTAATGCAATAATAATTCATGATATTCTAATCCAATTGTTTTTCAAAGAGTTGATGCCCCTATATTAATTTAAAATATACATGAAATATAAGACATTGTAGTATTACTACATCTGTACTCATTGATTTTAGTTCATTCTACAGTTTGTGTGGGTTCAATTTAAACTTGGTTTGCATCATGAAAATGTGCAAGACTCATGTACTTTAATAAACTATGCCCTTTTTGGACTCACAAATTTATAAAAAACACTTCATTTAATATAATATATAATATTGCAATGTTCTTAATACAAATAAAATTTGTATGACATCTTTTTTTAGAGTGGCTAGAAATCCTGACCATTTACCTAAACTTGTGGTATTTGTGTGTTATTGAAGTTTCAGTCATATGTTAGAATCCCCGTCTGACTACAGTCTCTGTGATGATTGATATACAACATTTTTTCTCATTATCATTCATCTCTCACTGCTGATTAAAGTGGCTAAGTTATCAATTACTTGCAGAGGTGGGGCTACTCAGTTACTGGTTAACCTTTCAGGAACCCAGGAAAGAGATATATCTGCAATACAACGCAAACATTTCTTGAAATCATTTTTTCTTCATTTATTATTTTTTATTATGTTTGTTACATCAAATGTTCCAATCATTTAGAGAGTGTGTTGGGATGTAGAATTCAGCTTCACTTGAGAAGTAAGATGTTTATTTTTACTTTTTTATAAATATATTTATTTATGGATTTAAAGCCGAATTTTAAGTTTTCGTCGGGTGATGAAAAACAGTAGGCCAGTTTAATGTCTATGAAGCCCTAATGGCATTTCGGCAACATTAAACTAGCCTAATGTTTTTCATCACCTGACGAAAACTCAAAATTCGGCTTTTAATCCTTATATTTACATTATATTCTCCAGCTATTTTAGATAAAACTATTACGTTATTTTTGTAATTTTGATATTTAAAAAGCAAAATATACGCATTTAACCGCAAGGCCGATTCATGAATGTAATGGCGACGTCAGCATACTGAATAAGTGCACGCATCTGTAGGACAGCTTACGGCAAACGTCACATGAAACTTACGGCAACGTGACATCTCACCAGCAAAACAAAATCGTGCAACCAATGAAATGCAAAATGGTCCTTTTTAACCCCGCCCAGCTGCAAGTGTTTTTCATTGGGAAATGAAATACAGTAAATCTATGTAGTTCATTTAGGCCAATTGCAGTGGGAATGACAATATTTAATGATTGAAAACACAATTTTAAGTTTTTATCAGGTGATGAAAAATAGTAGGCTAGTTAAATGTCTGTGAAGTAATTCAATATTTATATTTGCATTATATTTTCTAACCTTTTATTTATTTAAAACAATAATATTATTTTATCATTTTGAAATTATAAAAGCAGATTAATAGGCATTAAACTGCATGTACAAAATTTTTATTACTACTTCAGTAAAATGTCCTTGTTGGAACAGTGAATTCATCAACACACCGAATAAGAGCTCATTTTAAAATGGCAACTTACGGAAAATGTCACATGAAACTCGTGTCAATGTTACAATTCAAAAGCTAAACAAAAGCGTGTAGTTAATGCAGTGTAAACCTTGTGCATGACACTTTTTCTGTATATTCTTACTACTTGTTCTTCCCAGGAAGACTTCGAACGTGATTTGTTCAAGTTGTAATAGCTTGATTCATTATCGAAGTACCCGGTAAAATAAATAAGTGTAAAATAAATAAGTTTAAACTAAACTAATGTTTTTTTATTGAGAAATGAAATACAGTTAGTATAAACAGATTGCTATAGGAATGTAAATATTATAGGTAAAATTACTTGTAGAAAACGTTATATAGTACTAAGGACTTGTGTAGAGAAGGAATAGCGACTGATTGAGATTTTATGAACATATTCACGTAAAATCTCGGGATATCTAGTTTTCAATTATCTTTATTTCCATTCATGTCAAGAACACAAATTAAAATTTGATTCTTTACAGAATAAAATTTTCTATAAAACGAGACCATTCCCACCAAATACTTATAACTAAATAAAGTGTATACTGCAACTAAAATAACAACAAAAGTACATGAAATTTTATTTCAAATTGCAATTATTTTGATTCAAGATCATTCTGTAAGTTTAATTCAAACATTATAAAAAAATCAATTGCCTGAGAAATCTGAATAATTTGGCAAATTATTAATTACTCCTGTTCTATTTGTCAATATTTAGTATAGAGATACAAGTTTACTGTCATTTATGTTATGTAATACAAACTCTAGATTATTTAGTTTTACATATTGTATAATAGGCATAATGTAAACATGACATTATAATTAACTTTGATTATATACATGTGAGTAAATGGATACTATTGTTACTAATATTATGACAGTTAAGCTCCCCTGCACCAAAGTGAATTTTGAGATGACGCTGTGTTCATCATTAGCGTCTTTAAAGGAAATGTATCAGGATTTTTTCAAGATTTTGAAATTCGTTAAAAACATTTTTTACAATAAACTATGTCTTTGTAAACTCACTGACCCCATATTGCCAAAAGGATATCTATTTAAACATGCCAAAAGGATATATTGAAAAGGATTTCGTAACTTGGGCTAAGCATCTAGTTTAGGCTAAAATAGATTTCCTTCTTAATATTGCAACATATTTTGTGAGGCATTAAATGAATTATGTGATGTCATTTGGTTTTCAGTTTGATCCCTTGCACAGGTTTACATGTAGTCATAAGAGTTTATTTTTTTGAAAGAGACTGAATGACGATGCAAATATTTTCATTCAGTATTTAAGTGCTGTCTATTTTTAGAATGGGGTTTTCATTTCAAGTTTACCATTCCAGAGTAAATATCAATTTTGTTGTATTTTGGTGGATTTGACATACCAAACCATTGGGATTTTATTTATTAATGATAATGGGATGGTTTGTACCAAGTTAAATAATTATTTTATTTTTAAGACAGTTATAGCATTTTCACTGACATATGCCTTTTAAGTCAATAACATTTAGTTAAACATGTACAAGAGATCAAGTTAACTTGAACCAAAGGTTCAAAGTAAATTTGTGAGAAAAACTCCACCAGTAACTACCGACAACCATTAACATTTAGTCTACAAATGTACAAGACAAATGTACCTGCATTTTGTGTGTGATCTAAATCAAACATGTTTAGTAATTTTACATCCTTAATACTTAAGATAGGACCTATAAGTACATGTAGATGGTCTATCAATCCAGGGATCATGGGATCAAACTCCCGCCCTGTGATGATCGCCATGCAACATTGCGTCCCATTATCATTGTCTCACTAGCTGAATCAAGTTGGAAAAGTTATCAGTTACTTGCAGAGATGAGTGTGCTCGAGTACTTGTTGACCTTCCAGGATCCCAGAAAAAAGTTGTTAGGTTAACCCTCGACGCTTACCATTAGCCCTCGACCCTAACCATTTAATCAGTCAATATACTGTCAGGGTTGTGATCCTTGAAATTGTTAGATTTGCATGGCAGGATGCATTGAAATGATATTGAGGTTGACAATGTTCAATTGGCTCTTACAAGAAAGTGTTATTGATATACCATATTGATCCTGTAGTGTTAATTATAATTATGTTATCACATTTTAAATGTCTTTTTGTTTAATAATAAAATTAAAAAAATATGTTTAAGTTGCTTGTTATTGATATGACAAATTGTGCTTTTTTAGCTTGCCGGGACGAAGTCCAAGGAGAGCTATTGTCATGACCCCGGCGTCGGCGTTGTCTATGGACACCCAGGTTAAACTTTTGCGTTGAAGATTAAGATATCTATGCAACCATTCATTGGATGTGAATGAAATATTGCATTGTGTTCACCATCATCAATGGAACACACACAGACAAGAACCATAACTCTGGATTACATTTTGGCACAGTTATAGCCCTTTTTGGATTTAGACACCCAGAGGCGAGCTTTGTTGGTCTTCTGACAACTCTTGATATTCTGATCGCCCGTTGTCCATCTTGCTTTTTTGTTCTATGGACTCTAGCACAAGCATTTTTCATTGGATCTTCACTAAATTTATATAGTAGTTATATAACTAATATCTCAGACAAGTTCTTGAACTGGCCAAACCGGAATATTAATGTCAGAGTTGTGGCCATTGAAACATTAAACAAATGCATAATTTGACATTGTGTGCACTCTGGCACTCGTATTTTTCATTTGATTCTCACAAAACCATAATAACCATAATATCGCGGACAAGTTCTTGAACTGGCCAAATCAGATTATTAATGTCAGAATTATGGCCATTGAAACATTAAAGAATGCACTTTTTGACCTCATTTTTCATTTGATTCTCATCAAACTTACACAGTAGTTACATAACCATATCTCGGACAAGTTCTTAAGCATATCAATGTCAGAATAATGGCCCTTGAATTATAAAAAAAACTGCACTATTGGACCTTGTGTGCACTCTAGCACCAGCATTTTTATTTGATTTTCACCAAACTTACACATTTGTTATATAACCAGTATAGCTGGACAAGTTTTTGAATTGGCCAAATCGGGTTATTGATGTCTGAGTTGTGACCCATGAATTGTCAAAAATTGCATTATTTGACCTTGTGTGCATTTAAGTACTTGCAGCTTTGACTTGATGTCCACCAAACTGACAGACACAGTAGTTCTATTAACATATATTACCATAACATGTTGAATAAATTTTTGAACTAGTCAAATCGGATAACATTTGTCATCTTTTGTTTCATGATAATTATTTTAACAGAATGCACAATAATCATAGTCGTTTCGTCACGCCAATTTGTTGGAAGGATGAGCTATATATTCAATAAATGTGCCTTTCTACCCAATCTGTTCAGTCTGTTCGTCAGTCAGTAAGCATGACGGCATCTGTAGACCTTTTCAATTCCAAACAAACGACCTTTATGGTTTGTGACCAGCCTGCAATAAATTCAATAAAACTGACCACGCACATTCGAAGATACTAGTTGTCAGTATTGTTTTGAAAGCTTCCCATTGGAATGACTTCTTTGAACAGTATTGGTAACTGGCTTAGAGGAAATGACTGCATTAGTGCTCTTGAAAAGGCACATAATGTATTAGAGGACAAGGTCGTTCCTCAAGGCCACCCACGGCCATGGTGAAAACAGTTAATGAGTTTTAGACGTCACTGGGAAATAAAGAAAAAAATAGCAAATGTTCAACATCGCAAACATGTCAAATGTTTTAAATTTATGTCCAAAAAATACCTCTGTGTGACTGGAAGCATGGGAAATCCATCTGTAGAGCACTCTGACGAAATGTTGGTATAAGACACAGGTAATAACATAGTGTGGTGTATAATAAGTTATTTAGCTAGATAGCGAAGTAATTAGAATTTATATGAATCACGAGTCCCTTTTCCAAATAGAGCCCGAGTTGTTTTATTTGAGAGTCTGGCTCCCGACTCTGGCATGAGCGACTTGTGATATCCAAGGCACTAGTATCCCGCTTGTCAAGCCAAGCCGAAAGTCAGATTTTGACTAGTTTTTCTGATATCGAAAATCCAGGTCCTCGCACATCAAGTGAAATATGTGCATTGGATCAAATCTGACTAAAACTGACCCAGTGTACATTTAGGAAACTACAATAGCTGTGTTATTCTAGTGACGCAGTCGAAGTGAAATCAATAACCTTCAGGACATCCCGAAATTATGGTTAAATTGTGGTAAAACCATAAGCATAAGAACTCTCCGATGTAAGCAGATTGACAGGGGTGAGTATATGCATGGTATTCTTTAACATAATCTACGATAGGAAACGGGATACGTAGAAAGCTGTGCAAAGCTTCAAACCTCCGAGACGCATTTCATGGGGTAAATGACAACAAGAAAGACCTAGTTCAATATATTCTGGTCTGTCTGTACAACAAAAGGCAGCATATCGAGGGCTTGGAGCGAAACGGTTGTAACTCAATATTCCTAAACTGTTAAGGAAAGACAAAAAAGTTATTTTATTTGTTGTTCATGATTATTGTCTTACCACTATCATTGTCAATTTTGTGGATGATTTTAACAGAGACTAACAGAAAAAAGTCATTTTACTTAAAAAAGAAGATATTTGATGAAGACCCAGTTACAACTCTTTCGCACCAAAATTCTGTATACTTTAAAATTATTTCTTGGTGCGAAATGGTTGTATCTGGATTTTTTATCTCAATTCCTGCAAATGTAATTAACATAATTATACATCTGTTTTTCATGTGTTTATTAACACTCTTTTTCGTTTATTAATTGTTTTTTTAAAGCCATTTAGCTGGAGTAAGATTTTTTTTTTATTTTATGATAAAACAACATGGGAAAGTGATAAATTATATCATCTAATAACCACTTTATTATCTTCCATGAACCATCTGTAGCAAATAAAGATTTAATTATTTTTATATTTTACATTTTTAGCACTTTTAATGACAGTATTAGGTATGATAAAGACCATGCATGACATTGTTTGAACATTACCCAATACTAGGAAAAAAGACTAATAATTTTGACTAAAATAAAACTTCAATAAACTTATGTAAACTATTTAATCATAGATACAAAGAAAATAGCATAGACACGAGCTGCAGCATAAGAAAAGAACCCTAAATGCAAGTTTCTCTGGAAAAATAGGAAACAGTTGAGGCTCCAAATCAGATAGTGTTGAAGTCTCATGATTGTGATTTTTGAAAAAACTCAACTGAAATACACCATTATATTGAGGAGTTTTACTGTACTACTGTAAACAGTATGTTTAAACTGATGTTTTCAAGAACTAAAGTCATATAATAGCACTTGTTTAAAACACTCGTTTAAAACCTTAAAATTAGCAATGCAAAAAGTTCTATACTAAATTGGCAGAATGTTTTAACGTATGTATCCTTTGAATAAAATGTCCTGGTGTGGTGACAAAAGATTCACATCAATAACTTTGCTAGTAAGATTGGGATAAAATGATCAACTGTTCTAGTTCAACAGTGGATGGACTAGGTGTGGTTTAACTGATTTATAGAAAAGTCAATGAATACTTCATCATCATAATCTGATTGTTGAACTGATTGAGGGTAGGCAGTACAATGTTATCGATTCCCAGTTTACATAATCATTCTCAGTGTTCATTTCAAAATCTTGGTTAAAAGAGCAAGACTTTTGAAATTACAAAAACAATCAACATGCTCATTTCCGGAATATAGTAAGGGGGTTAAGCTTCCAGGATCTCAGGAAAGAGTGGTTAGGTTAACAATGTATGTTAAGTGGTATACAAAATGGTATAAAATAATAAATGGCATAAAAATTATGCTAGACATAGGGTAGGTCGTTGGTCGGGTATGCGATTGGAATACTAGGCCTGCGTTATTTACAGATGCATTACCTCTTCCCTTTATCTAGAGCACAATGCCGTGCTGTATTTTTTATATCTATATCGATCCCCCACAAAACGCAATAGCGCTATCCGCATGATATTAAAGACCAAAATGCTAAGGAAATCCCTTTACCGCAGCTTCCCGGGTTGGTAGTTGGCAGAGACTCATCATCAGACATGGAAACTGAATGAAATAGGATGACTGTATAATATAGTGTTTGAAACATTCGTTCTCAAGTTCCAGATATCTTTCAGTTATATCAATCATTGTATGCCGGCTATATTCATTTACGGTTGAATGAATAAACTATTTCCTTTCAAAGTAATAGTACGTACATTATAATTTTCCTCTCAGTGTTGTGGTTTTATGACGTTTTGCGTTGCTTTCAAAAAGTGTTCAGCTATATCGCGACGGCATCTGCTTGTGACAGTTTTCTAAGCGCTGCCACACTGGAGTATCTTAGACTCCTGGCATGATACCCTATCTAGTCACATTATACTGACATCGGGTCGACCAGACCTAGAACTATCCTCTTAATGCTGAGCGCCAAGCAAGGAAGCTTCTAGTACAATATTTAAAGTATTTTGGAATGACCCGGTCAGGGATCAAACCAAAGACCCCTCACATGGGAGGGAGGCGGAAGCTCTACTCCTAGACAACCACTGCAATCTCTTCTCAGTGACGTTATGTTAAAGTCAAATTGCAAGCAGCTGGTACGTTTCTCGTTATATGAACGAATTAATTTGTATTTATAACATCTCCAAATGTAATGTAAATGAATTTCTAATGTATAAAGTAAGAACCGTCTCCATTTTTCACAGAACATGGTGACCATTATCAACAAATCAACTAACTGATAGCTGTACATGCGGAATCTTAGATTGTTCATAAGCAGGTAAGATATATGGTAAATATGTCAGATGTCAGAAGTTCTATGGTATACTGGGTTTAAATTCATCACAGTTTTGAGTCTAAAAATCAGACTCAAACTCGAAATTGCCGATTTCAAAATAGAATTTAATAGCAAAAATTAAGTTATAAAAATCATATTTTAGATATCTTTTGATAATTTATCAGTGAAATTGTATGAGTTTTTCGCAATAAAATGTTAATTTCTTGCAAATCAGTTTTTGATATAGTTTAAACTTAATTGTAAAACAAGTTCTTACAACTTAGACAAATCACGCTCGAAGTCTTTCTTGGTAACGCTAGTACTAAGCATATGCGGAAAAATTGTATTGCTCAAGGACATCACACAAAGCCGTGGCGGAGGTCCGATCCAACGACTCTCTGATCTTGGGTTCAGTGCTCTACCACTGGAACATGCAAATTACAAAGTTTCAGATTTTGAGTTTGAGTCTTATTTTTTTAGTGAATTTAGTTGATTATGCTCTGAACTATTTGAGATGCCAAAATTAAGTTTTAAGAAATGAACAGCATTTCAAAATACATTCATTTATTAAATTGCATAATAAAAACTCATGTCATGAAAATACATTTTGTGAAATCATTAACTTTATTTCAAGCTATAGCATATTTTAGGCAAAATATAAAAGCAAAAGTATTTTTAAATACAAACTACATTTTAACTATACAAATGAATAAATAACGCAATGTAACTCGTCAATATTTCAGGAGAAAAACCGTGCAAATTACAAAATCTTATTAACTAAGATAATAACATATTTATTTTGACCAATCAAATTACAGATACCCGTATAACATAAGTGCCATCCATGGCATGTACAGTCGTCCAGACATATTGGATACTGTTCCCAAACGCTTCTATCAAATGTGCCATTTGATACGAAAATTAAATTAATCGAAGTCTTTGAGGTGTAAACCCACCATTGACTTTTGTTTTTTATTCTATAGTAGGCTTGTAATTCATTGAGAGACCCAAATGAAAGAAGTGAAACTTATATTTTACTGTTTGTAAACCTCTGCACCACCAAATATGATGAGAAAAGTAGGTGTCATCTGTCATATAAAAGACAAAAAATGACAACATACAATCTCCAAATTATATTTTATTTTTGATTTTGTTTCTGTTTGCTCATATTCAAGACATGGGAAAAAAGAGATTCGAGGAATAAAAAGTAGTCCCTGTTGCGTATGAACATATTGGCGGTGACAAACAATGCAAAGGATAAGTAGGCTGTGCCTATGCTATAAAGCCTGGCTAAACTGGGCTTATCTGTGGTCGAATATTCTGAGGCTCTGTCTCAATATCGCGTGATTATCACCGCCATGGTCGTTATATTTGGATCAGCTTGATCCAACAAATTATGTGAAAATGTTTACCACTTTATTGCAAACACGTTATATTGTACAATATAATTTACTTTCATTCACATACATGTAACTGCAAGCGCTATTCATGAGCAGAAAATAGTTTTCGCAAACCATCGTTGAAATATTTAGTTTTCATTTATTCTGTTTCCGACGACAACACTCTAAAGATATATCGTCAGCAAAAGTAGTGATGCTCTAATCGGAAATGGCGAGCAGTGGTCCTCCACGGCCAAATGTTAAAAGGGCCTTCTCAAGACAATTCACCTTTCACCGCCAAGGTCGTATGTTTGACTCCCGCTCGCTCCAAAAAACTTTATGTGAGCAAGTTTGCGAGTTACTTGCGGAGAACGGTGGTTCTACTACCACCAAATAAAACTGAGTATGCCATATATAACATGAAATGTGTTAAAAAAGGGTGTTTAACCCCATGCAAAAAATGGTGAGTATATATGAACAAAAAACAAACTCGAATCGGCCTGGGTTTACAAGTTTATTTTATAACGCATGATAATTTTGTTGAGTTTTTTTTTTCATACCCTTATTTCTATATAAAGTACACATGTGAGAACGCAGATGCGTCTGTCACATCAAAAGGTGCACGCCACAGTGCATATATCAAATTCAGGTAGTTTGACATCCTTGCATCTATGTCGGTCCGTCCAAAATGTACACACCACGGTCTATATTTTGTTAGCATGGATCCATTCCAAGTAACTTGACACCCTTGTATCTACGGAGTAGCCGTTTCTGCATAGTTTATGACCAGGTCCAAAGGAAACAATGCCCACTTGCCGGAAAACGTTATTCTTGTCATAGCAACCAACAGCTCCGCCGCTGTCACCCTAAATTATAATTGGTCATAAATTATGTTGGGTTACATTTCTAAGGACAACTATCACACCAACTAAAAGCAACATTGTATCAATAGGAAGATCCTAGAAGGGGGGAAGAAGATTATAAGAATACATCATGAGAATCCGTGTGGGATAGAAATATGTCACCCGAGGGGTCGAAACTACATGCATAGACGAGGCCCTGCCGAGTTCCCTGAATGTATTTATGACCCAGGGGGTGAGGTTTCTCTATCCTAAATGGATGAACTCATGATGGATTTTTTTTTTCTCATTCATCTCAATCAAATGATAGATCTTCGATAACCGCCTTCATCACAAACATCGCAAACATTTTCTATTTTTTAATGCGTGTTTAACGCCCAAAATTTCAAAAAGTTACGAAGAAATGGACAATTTAAAGTACAGAAATTGCACCTGTTATTATCTCCGCGCATTGTTTGTTTAAAAAATTCACTTTAAATATATTTTTTTACGTTTTTCTTGTAGGTAAATATATGACGTTACGTCAGATGTTGGCGTACATTGCAAAAAAGCTCGTACTTGTCAATTTTAAAATATCGTCATTTTTCGAAAAGAAAACTAGAAATTTTAAATATGTACCATCACATTCAGTTATTTTTTACTCTTTTTAAATACAAAAAATAAAAGAATGAAGTCTCTATCTATATCAAGTGAAAATAAATGTCAAGCCTCGTTGTAACATCTATAAAATAATGAAAACATTTTGTCGTATTTTTGACAGTTTCTCACTGTTGTTATTTGTTAATTTATATACCGGTTCAAAAGTTCTATCAAAGTACAGTGGATATTGCCCTAAAATGATAAGACATTCTCGAAAATTGTAATGGTTTTGATCTGACAACAATATAATTTTAAACCCAACTATTTACTGTTTAATACAACTAATAAGCTACTGATCTTAATGCGTTTAAACATGTGAAATGAACCAACTACATACCTGTGTTGAAATGGTGCCCTATATCATACGTACAGTGTAACTGTACTGAGTATTGACCTATACCATAATATATTTATATTGTAACTGTTCTGAGTATTGACCTATACAATGTTTGCATTGTAACTGTACTGAGTATTGACCTATATCATAGTTAAAGTGTAACTGTACTGAGAATTGACCTATACCATATATACATTGTAACTGTACTGAGTATTGTCTTATACCATATATACATTGTAACTGTACTGTGAATTAACATATACCATGTATACATTGCCATTATACTGAGTATTGACCTATACCATATTTACATTGTAACTGTACTGAGTATTGACCTATATAATATTTACATTGTTGTTGTACTGAGTATTGACCTATATCATATTTACATTGTAACTGTACTGACTATTGGTATATGCCATATTTACATAGTAACTGTACTGAGTATTGACCTATACCATATTTACATTGTAACTGTACTGAGTATTGATCTATGCCATATTTTCATTGTAACTGTATTGTGTTTTGACCTATATCACATTTAATTTGTAACTGTAATTGATTTCCTATGGTAACGGGGCCCTTCTGCTAGATTACAATCAAAGAACATAAAAGTACTGATAGTCGGATTTTAATAAACAACCATTCGCCTTCCTAATTTGATTGATATTATTGTAGTGTTTGGTTTTTATCATACAACATTTTTTTAAAATAAATGATATAATGCAATAATCACAATATTGGTTGATTTTTTTCTGTTGGCATATATATATATATATATATATATATATATATAAAATCGAGGAATCCAAAGTAGTCCCTGTTGCGTATGGTCATTTTGGCGGTGATCCACACTACAAAGCTTGATTAATACGACATTAAAATCTGTTTTAAAACCGAAAAAAACACACAAACTTTGAGGTTATCCACGTTTCTAGTACATTTTGTCTTGCAAGATCTTCCAACATTAGATTCGACATTTCCCCTTTATTTTCATAAATAACGTATAGAAGTAGTTAATTATGCCTGCAATGACTTGAATGGTTGCTGGTGAATGGCACAGAGAACTGTTAACAGCATATAATGTAGTGATACTAAGTAACGCATCAGTTATATAGTTAACGTAAATGAGGAATAAAAATAGTCCAAGGACAAAGCCTTTTGGAACCCCTGGTGTGATTAGCTTAAGATCAGATACTGCAGAGTAAATGACAAGTTTTTGCTATTTATTTGAGAAGTAATTTGATAACCAATTAATAAATTCTCTTTAATTTCGTTTTCACGTAGTTTGAAAAGCAGTCGCTTATGCCACACTCTGTCAAACGCTTTTGAAATAGCACAGAACACCATACATGGTTATGATCGAGCGTTTGGCAGATATTATGATATGACTAATTGATGTGATCAGATAAAAGGCCGGACTAATATTTATACAATAGTTGATTTGTCAAAAAGAAGTCACACAGTTTTAAAACTAGTCTTTCAAGAATCTTTCCACTACATAATATATTTTAAATTGTAATATGAATTATTTAACAAATCCTCAATTAAGTCACCTAGAAGTATGTTGCTCTTTGAAATGTCTGGGTTTTTTACTTATTTCTATTGAAGTTATTAAAGATAGTTTTGGGCGATAAAAGACACATATAAGATCCAAACCAAATCGATTAACTATAAAATTCTTCAAGGTCAGTTTTTCCTGAGTGCAATAAAACTATTTTAAATATGCAAGCATTCCACCTCTATACAGGGACTTCTATGCAATTGAACGCTTACTAAACTGTGACGTCATCCTAACAATTAGCTAAAGCAACTGACCAATGAACGTGCTCAAATGGAGCTTTCCCATCAGTGCTATTTAACGGACCCAATCAGGAGAGCTGGGTTCGTATTGCAGACTAATGATTGAAAGATAAACAATGATTTCCATTGATTGGTCCAGCGTTAAGCTAAATGTCCAATGCTTATCAAAATAAAATATGAGCTATAAAAGAAATGTTTGTGGAAAATGTCACAGTGTAATTTCCCCCAGATATGATCTCGCCTTTGCAAAAATCAACAAAATAAAGCAACCATTACGACATAAATATGAAGTTAATATAATTGAGCAATGTTAGGCCTCCAATAATAAAACCTCTGTTTGGTCACTTTTGCAATATATTACTGACACCAGACATTGTCTAATATTCCAGAACCAAAGGAAAAAGAGGCGGATGTTATGCAGAAGGTCAGCGTAAACATAATTCGCGAATCTGTGTGTAAGGCAAAATCAACGAAAAACTGTCTTCGCGTGAACACAAAGATGCACATATGTTCGTTTACTCCGGGCCAATCTGCATGTTATGTAAATATCTTATGACGTATGTTTCTTAGTTATCGAACGGTTTTCTCGACTCCTTTGGCGTACAATCACACAATATGGCGTAATAGATCATCACTGATACACAGAAATGTACTAGAAACGTGGATAACCTCAAAGTTTGTGTGTTTTTTTCGGTTTTAAAACAGATTTTAATGTCGTATTAATCAAGCTTTGTAGTGTGGATCACCGCCAAAATGACCATACGCAACAGGGACTACTTTGGATTCCTCGATTTTATATATATATATATATATATATATATATATGCCAACAGAAAAAAATCAACCAATATTGTGATTATTGCATTATATCATTTATTTTAAAAAAATGTTGTATGATAAAAACCAAACACTACAATAATATCAATCAAATTAGGAAGGCGAATGGTTGTTTATTAAAATCCGACTATCAGTACTTTTATGTTCTTTGATTGTAATCTAGCAGAAGGGCCCCGTTACCATAGGAAATCAATTACAGTTACAAATTAAATGTGATATAGGTCAAAACACAATACAGTTACAATGAAAATATGGCATAGATCAATACTCAGTACAGTTACAATGTAAATATGGTATAGGTCAATACTCAGTACAGTTACTATGTAAATATGGCATATACCAATAGTCAGTACAGTTACAATGTAAATATGATATAGGTCAATACTCAGTACAACAACAATGTAAATATTATATAGGTCAATACTCAGTACAGTTACAATGTAAATATGGTATAGGTCAATACTCAGTATAATGGCAATGTATACATGGTATATGTCAATTCACAGTACAGTTACAATGTATATATGGTATAAGACAATACTCAGTACAGTTACAATGTATATATGGTATAGGTCAATTCTCAGTACAGTTACACTTTAACTATGATATAGGTCAATACTCAGTACAGTTACAATGCAAACATTGTATAGGTCAATACTCAGAACAGTTACAATATAAATATATTATGGTATAGGTCAATACTCAGTACAGTTACACTGTACGTATGATATAGGGCACCATTTCAACACAGGTATGTAGTTGGTTCATTTCACATGTTTAAACGCATTAAGATCAGTAGCTTATTAGTTGTATTAAACAGTAAATAGTTGGGTTTAAAATTATATTGTTGTCAGATCAAACCCATTACAATTTTCGAGAATGTCTTATCATTTTAGGGCAATATCCACTGTACTTTGATAGAACTTTTAAACCGGTATATAAATTAACAAATAACAACAGTGAGAAACTGTCAAAAATACGACAAAATGTTTTCATTATTTTATTGATGTTACAACGAGGCTTGACATTTATTTTCACTTGATATAGATAGAGACTTCATTCTTTTATTTTTTGTATTTAAAAAGAGTAAAAAATAACTGAATGTGATGGTACATATTTAAAATTTCTAGTTTTCTTTTCGAAAAATGACGATATTTTAAAATTGACAAGTACGAGCTTTTTTGCAATGTACGTAACGTCATATATTTACCTACAAAAAAAAACGTAATATAAATAAAAATGCTGGTGCTAGAGTGCACACAAGGTCCAATAGTGCAGTTTTTTTTATAATTCAAGGGCCATTATTCTGACTGATATGCTTAAGAACTTGTCCGAGATATTATGGTTATGTAACTACTGTGTAAGTTTGATGAGAATCAAATGAAAAATGAGGTCAAAAAGTGCATTCTTTAATGTTACAAGGGCCATAACTCTGACATTAATAATCTGATTTGGCCAGTTCAAGAACTTGTCCGCGATATTATGGTTATTATGGTTTTGTGAGAATCAAATGAAAAATACGAGTGCCAGAGTGCACACAATGTCTTATAATGCATTTGTTTAAAGTTTCAATGGCCACAACTCTGACATTAATAATCCGGTTTGGCCAGTTCAAGAACTTGTCTGAGATATTAGTTATATAACTACTATATAAATTTAGTGAAGATCCAATGAAAAATGCTTGTGCTAGAGTCCATAGAACAAAAAAGCAAGATGGACAACGGACAACAGGCGATCAGAATAACAAGGGTTGTCAGAAGACCAACAAAGCTCGCCTCTGGGTGTCTAAATCCAAAAAGGGCCATAACTGTGCCAAAATGCAATCCAGAGTTATGGTTCTTGTCTGTGTGTGTTCCATTGATGATGGTGAACACAATGCAATGTTTCATTCACATCCAATGAATGGTTGCATAGATATCTTAATCTTCAACGCAAAAGTTTAACCTGGGTGTCCATAGATAACACCGACGCCGGGGTCATGACAATAGCTCTCCTTGGACTTCGTCCCGGCAAGCTAAAAAAGCACAATTTGTCATATCAATAACAAGCAACTTATACATATTTTTTTAATTTTATTATTAAACAAAAAGACATATTTAAAATGTGATAACATAATTATAATTAACACTACAGGATCAATATGGTATATCAATAACACTTTCTTGTAAGAGCCAATTGAACATTGTCAACCTCAATATCATTTCAATGCATCCTGCCATGCAAATCTAACAATTTCAAAGATCACAACCCTGACAGTATATTGACTGATTAAATGGTTAGTGTCGAGGGCTAACCTAACAACTTTTTTCTGGGATCCTGGAAGGTCAACAAGTACTCGAGCACACTCATCTCTGCAAGTAACTGATAACTTTTCCAACTTGATTCAGCTAGTGAGACAATGATAATGGGACGTAATATTGCATGGTGATCATCACAGGGCGGGAGTTCGATCTCATGATCCCTGGATTGATAAACTAACTGGGCCACACATTCTACATGTACTTATAGGTCCTATCTTAAGTATTAAGGATGTAAAATTACTAAACATGTTTGATTTAGATCACACACAAAATGCAGGTACATTTGTCTTGTACATTTGTAGTTGTTGGTAGTTACTGGTGGAGTTTTCTCACAAATTCACTTTGAACCTTTGGTTCAAGTTAACTTGCTCTCTTGTACATGTTTAACTAAATGTTATTGACTTAAAAGGCATATGTCAGTGAAAATGCTATAACTGTCTTAAAAATAAAATAATTATTTAAATTGATACAAACCATCCTATTATCATTAATAAATAAAATCTTAATGGTTTGGTATGTCAAATCCACCAAAACACAACAAAATTGATATTTACTCAGGAATGGTAAACTTGAAATGAAATCCCCATTCTAAAAATAGACAGCACTTAAATACTGAATGAAAATATTTGCATCCTCATTCGTCTCTTTCAAAAAAATAAACTCTTATGACTACATGTAAACCTGTGTAAGGGATCACATAACTCATTTAATGTGTCACAAAATATATTGCAATATTAAGTAGGAAATCTATTTTAGCCTAAACTAGACGCTTAGCCCAAGTTAGGAAATCCTTTTCAATATATCCTTTAGGCATGTTTAAATAGATATCCTTTTGGCAATATGGGGTCAGTGAGTTTACAAAGACATAGTTTATTGTAAAAAATGTTTTTAACGAATTTCAAAGTCTTGAAAAAATCCTGATACATTTCCTTTAAAGAAGCTAATGATGAACACAGCGTCATCTCAAAATTCACTTTGGTGCAGGCGAGCTTAACTGTCATAATATTAGTAACAATTGTATCCATTTACTCACATGTATGTAATCAAAGTTAATTATAATGTCATGTTTACATTATGCCTATCATACAAAATGTAAAACTAAATAATCCTAGAGTTTGTATTACATACCATAAATGACAGTAAACTTGTATCTCTATACTAAATATTGACAAATAGAGCAGGAGTAATTAAGATTTCTCAGGCAATTGATTTTTTTATACATAAAATGTAAGCTATATGTAATCTAAGATGTTTTATAATGTTTGAATTAAACTTACAGAATGATCTTGAATCAAAATAATTGCAATTTGAAATAAAATTTCATGTTCTTTTGTTGTTATTTTAGTTGCAGTATACACTTTATTTAGTTATAAATATTTGGTGGGAATGGTCTCGTTTTATAGAAAATTTTATTCTGTAAAGAATCAAATTTTAATTTGTATTCTTGAGATAAATGGAAATAAAGATAATTGAAAACTAGATATCCCGAGATTTTACGTGAATATGCGAGTTCATAAAATCTCAATCAGTCGCTATTCCTTCTCTACACAAGTCCTTAGTACTATATAACGTTTTCTACAAGTAATTTTACCTATAATATTTACATTCCTATAGCAATCTGTTTATACTAACTGTATTTCATATCTCAATAAAAAAACATTAGTTTAGTTTAAACTTATTTATTTTACTTCGATTATGAATCAAGCTATTACAACTTGAACAAATCACGTTCGAAGTCTTCCTGGGAAGAACAAGTAGTAAGAATATACAGAAAAAGTGTCATGCACAAGGTATACACTGCATTAACTACACGCTTTTGCTTAGCTTTTGAATTGTAACATTGGCACAAGTTTCATGTGACATTTTCCGTAAGTTGCCATTTTAAAATGAGCTCTTATTCGGTGTGTTGAATTCACTGTTCCAACAAGGACATTTTACTGAAGTAGTAATAAAAATTTTGTACATGCAGTTTAATGCCTATTATCTGCTTTTATAATTTCAAAATGATAAAATAATATTATTGTTTTAAATAAATAAAAGGTTAGAAAATATAATGCAAATATAAATATTGAATTACTTCACAGACATTTAACTAACCTACTATTTTTCATCACCTAATAAAAACTTAAAATTGTGTTTTCAATCATTAAATATTGTCATTCCCACTGCAATTGGCCTAAATGAACTACATAGATTGACTGTATTTCATTTCCCAATGAAAAACACTTGCAGCTGGGCGGGGTTAAAAAGGACCATTTTGCATTTCATTGGTTGCACGATTTTGTTTTGCTGGTGAGATGTCACGTTGCCGTAAGTTTCATGTGACGTTTGCCGTAAGCTGTCCTACAGATGCGTGCACTTATTCAGTATGTTGACAACGTCGCCATTACATTCATGAATCGGCCTTGCGGTTAAATGCGTATATTTTGCTTTTTAAATATCAAAATTACAAAAATAACGTAATAGTTTTATCTAAAATAGCTTGAGAATATAATGTAAATATAAGGATTAAAAGCCGAATTTCGAGTTTTCGTCAGGTGATGAAAAACATTAGGCTAGTTTAATGTTGCCAAAATGCCATTTGGGCTTCATAGACATTAAACTGGCCTACTGTTTTTCATCACCCGACGAAAACTCAAAATTCGGCTTTTAATCCATAAATAAATATATTTATAAAAAAGTAAAAATAAACATTTTACTTCTCAAGTGAGGCTGAATTCTACATCCCAACACACTCTCTAAATGATTGGAACATTTGATGTAACAAACATAATAAAAAAAATAATAAATGAAGAAAAAATGATTTCAAGAAATGTTTGCGTTGTATTGCAGATATATCTCTTTCCTGGGTTCCTGAAAGGTAAACCAATAACTGAGTAGCCCCATCTCTGCAAGTAATTGATAACTTAGCCACTTTAATCAGCAGTGAGAGATGAATGACAATGAGACAAAATGTTGTATATCAATCATCACAGAGACTGTAGTCAGATGGGGATTCTAACATATGACTGAAACTTCAATAACACACAAATACCACAAGTTTAGGTAAATGGTCAGGATTTCTAGCCACTCTAAAAAAAAGATGTCATACAAATTTAATTTGTATTAAGAACATTGCAATATTATATATTATATTAAATGAAGTGTTTTTTATAAATGTGTGAGTCCAAAAAGGGCATAGTTTATTAAAGTACATGAGTCTTGCACATTTTCATGATGCAAACCAAGTTTAAATTGAACCCACACAAACTGTAGAATGAATTAAAATCAATGAGTACAGATGTAGTAATACTACAATGTCCTATATTTCATGTATATTTTAAGTTAATATAGGGGCATCAACTCTTTGAAAAACAATCGGATTAGAATATCATGAAAATATTGCATTAACTCTTGATATAAATGATGTATGCAAAACTTGAATTAATTCCTTTGCAAACTGTAGGAGGAGTTGAAGTTACAATGTATAGATGCAAAACAGAGACAGATGGACAGGACAGTTCATACACTCCATGTATATGACTGTGTCCTTTTTCTTTGACTCTTATGGTATAAAAAAAGTATTATAAAATATCAATTAATTATATTCACTTTTATTTTTTGAATAATGTTTTAACAACATTTTCGACACACAACAGGTTATATATGACATATAAAGTTTTTTATTTGTGGAGGAAAACTTCAGAATGAATCTGAGCAGAACCACTATGAATTCGCAAATAACTGTCTGTAATACTGACAAACTTTCTCACAGAAAGGTTTTGGACCTAAGCTGATGAGAGGTAAGTGGTCACAGAGTGGTATAAATGAATAAGTTAGTAATGGAATAATGTTAGAGGTTTTTACATAATCACATAGTAACTCAATATATATTCTCCTGTTAAATACACCAACTGAAAACTACAGTAACAAAATAAGGGTGCAGTTTTGCAGTTTTTGGTTCAGTTATTTGCATGAGACTGAAGACCTGTCTAACTGTGTGAAAAATGTTGACTTTGCTACATATGTGCTTGGTGCTGTTCTCACTGATTCATACGTGCAACATGAGGTGAAAGTTCCACAGGTAAAGAAAGGTCTGCTCAAGGTGGCATTATGGAAAAGTCTGTCATGACAATGGACAGATCATGGGCTGCATACAGCCGTGATGAATCAAACCCAAGGGAATACACGGGACTGTTCTTTGGACCCATGTAGTACATCTGAAAATACAATGGAAGCAAACACTGTTACATGTAGCTGTCATGATCACCTCTATATTTTTGGTTGAAAATGTAATTTTTTGATGTTCATGGCTCAAAAAAAAGGAACCTCTTTCTCTTCCAATTTTGTACTGGGTCCGCCATAGAGCACTGTCATACAATGGTGTAAGTACAATGTAAGCTGAACCCATATCATTCCTTAAGATGTTGTTGTACAATGTTTGGCTGCACTTTTAACAATTTTTCAGTCATATTGTGACAGTATCTACATCAGACAGCACTGCCACACTGGAGTACCATGCTGCAGACAACTGGTATGATACCCCACCCAGTCACATTATACTGACTCCGAGTATCAGACCTATAACTAACCTCTAAATGCTGAGCACCAAGTGAAGAAGCTTCTAGTATCATTTTTCAAGTTTTTCTACCTTGAGATGTCATTGTTCATATGAATGAGTGATTAAATAAATGGTCGCCGTATGACTTACAAACACAAAAAGGTTTAAGGACCCCATTGGTAATAAGTTGTAAAACTTAATGGGTTATCTTGTTCAACCCTTTACTCTACAGATGAGATTTCCCGCACCAAACACAGAAGGCCTTTGAAAACAGTGCTAGAAGTGTTCAGATTCCTCATAACGAGCAATCTGAACACTTCCTGCACTGTTTTCCACTCTGTCAGTTAATATAAACATAATTCACCCAATAATTCAAAATCGTTCTATATTAGGTGTCCAAAGGCGTCTATATTAGGTGTCCAAAGGCGCCTATATGAAGTAAAGGGTTAATACATGTCTCAAATCTACTATATGTAGTTAAAAGCAATAGTAATATATCTAAAGTTGATAATTATGGAAAATTATGTAAAACTGTGATTTTACATTTGTAACTTTTGTGATATTTATCCGCAATATTTTTTGTATTTTCATGACATATATTTTCACATATTAATGTAAGGTTGCATCAGAAAGAAGGTTACATATTACAGTTTATATCTGGCATCCGGTCTATTGAAGTGAGTATAACCACCTCAACACATAGGACCAACCTAAATTTGTACATAATACATTTACAATAAGAAAAAAATATATGACTGCTACTACAGCCTAGATATTTGGGACTTATCCTCACCTGAACAGGTTTGATTTGTCGCTTATCCCATAGTCTGACCATTCCATAACGTGCCGTGCCTGTCACCATGGCAACATCCCTGTCAGTCTGTAGACAGTACAATGTCGTATCAAATGGTTCTTCCCACTGTAAGACACTGTAATTAAACACACAATCTACATGTAGTGTTGGCAAAGGATTTTGTAAGATGATTAATGAAATGAACTAATTGTTTGGGTCAATTATTTCAGCCAAAGAATCATGGAAACCTTATTTTGACATTTTCAAAAAAAACTTTAAATTGTGTATTAACTATACTGTAAACAAGGGCCATAACTCCAGCATGTGTTATCAAATTTGGCCAGTTTAGAAACATGTTTGAGATATTATGGTTATAGAACTACTCTGTAATTAGGATTGAATAAAAATTGTTAATACTAGAATACAAAACTTTTTTAAAATTCTATGGGCTAACATTAATTATTCAATTAGGCCAGTTCAAGAACTCGTCGAAGATGTTTTGGTTATATAACTACATGTACGGTGTAAGTTTTGTGGAGATCAAATGACCACTGCAAGTGCTTAAATGCACAAAAAAAACAAGAAACACAATTTTTTATGATGCAAGGGCAACAACTCCGACAACATTTACCAAAATTTGCCAGTTATAAAACTTGTCCAAGACATTATGGTTATATAACTACTGTGTAATTTTGATGAAAGAAATGCGGGTGCTAGTGTGCACACAATGTCATATTGTGCAATCTCTGACGTTTTAAACTTTCTTTCTAACTGACTTTAATTGTTGGATTATGCTAGTTCAAGAAATTGTCCAAGATGTTATGGTTATATAAGTTTGTTAAAGATCCAATCAAAATGCAGGTGCTCGAATGTACACAAAAAAAAAGTTTATGAATGGACAGACAACTGACACAAAGTGATCAGAATAGCTTATCATAATCCGTTGAACTTAAATATACATGGAATACATGAAAGGAATGATAGTTCACTCTTTTATCCAAATGTGGTTGATTGTTTATTTCATTAGCACACATACCAGCAAAAATAAAATTTAGGTAAAGTAATTAATAAGTATTTCTGTTGCTTGGAGAGCTTTCTAATTGAGTTCAAGACAACAATTGGTCAGTTTTTTTTTCATAAATTAAAACTACACTGAAGTATTTGCTGGTTCAATTGGAAAATTTTATACAAGCCATGTTGTTTGACTGTAGTATGAACTGAATAGTCAAAACTAAATTGATTAAATTTGATACAAATACAGTCCAACCTGTCTTAAGAAGCCATTCATGGGAAGGAACATAATTGGCCTTTCAAGACAGGTTATTGCTTAATACAGGTTAATTTGCTCTAAAAGCATAGAAATGGGAAAAAGCAAATGTGGTTGCTTAAGACAAGTGGCTGCTTAATAGAGGTGACTGCTTACACATGTTTGACTGCATAATCTATACATGTCAATTTTGACTAAACCATTTACGATATTAGGGGGAGTTTATCGGAAGAGTCTATCGCTATGTAGCACGCCTTCGATGTGTGATCAGCACATTCTGTCGGTTCATGAAAAATTTGTGTTTGTGTCCCTAATTTCTTTGATATACCGCTAGCCAAAGCTAAGACGGTCAGACCGAATATTGTTTGCGTCATTAAAATATTTGATAAAACGTGCAGGGTTATTTGTTTGTTTCATTTTTTTTAAAAAATAACTTTAATTATATATACGAGCTGTTTTTGCTAATACATGGTGCAGCTGACATGGTGGGTGGGGTATGCATATATGTAAAGGCATATAGTGATTTTTTTAAAATAAGTGTGATTCTTACCGTACTAAAAAACCTGGACCGATTTGCATTTTGGAATTTTAGAAGGCCTGCTGTATATCTATATATTTTTTTATGCCATCTGTGTTGAAGACCCAGGATGTATCAAGTATATGACTGTTTGTCTATCAGTCGAAATCTTCATCACATTTTCGTGACTTCAACTCTTCTTACAGTTTATATACTTTAAATTTGAAACTTGGTATACATCAACAAAATGAAGTGGACATGAGCATATTGTTAGGATGTTTTGGTCGAAATTTTAAAAACCAGATTTAAGAGAATACATACCGCTTTCCTGATCTGGTGTCCCACATACGGAGGTTAGCATCATAACCACATGTTAGTAACGTGTGAACTGTTTCGTATTTCATGTCTAAGATGCCTACACCATTGCGATACTCTCCCAAAGTGAAGATTTTTTTGCCACTGAAACATGAAAATCATTTGTCATCCAATCATAAAGCAAAGTAGTTTCAGAAAAAATATTTCACCATTTATCTTGAATCAAATGGCAAGTAGCCTAAGGAAATGTGATATATATTACTTTTATTAGTATGTGTGTACAAAATCGGCTCGGTGCACGTTATAGGTGCATCGGTGTAGTGAATCGATAGTGATATTACACTAGGGTAATATTACACTCCTGCACCGGAAGTTGTGTGACAAAAGCGAATATGACTTAGAAAAACCCTATCACAAGCTCCCGCAACCAAATAAAACACATGTGACCACAAACGACATATATTTATAATACTGATACAGAGTTGTAGAGTGTGATTTGGGGTTTTCAATTTGTAATATCTGACTTTTGATATATATAAACAAAACAAAATGTAATAGATATATATATCTATAGCAAGCAGAAAATATAATTTCATGATCGAAACAGTTTTATTCACATTTCTATTTACATGGATCTATATTTTGACTATCAGTGATTTCTAGGGCTGCGTTTCACAAAAGAACTAACGATAAAAATCGCCGGAACTTTATTTGACAATTACTACGTTGTTTGTTTAAATTTTGATCGACATTTAAAATTATTGTATTCCCAGAAAAATTTTTTTTTAAATAATAAAACTTATATGAATAAGTGTTGATTACGTTTACGGCGCTTTTTCTCGTAAGATATTTTGTGAAACGCACCCCTGGTATTGAAATCTACAATATGTTTACACATTCTAGATAAACTTTACGTAAGTTCGACATTTGGTAGATCAGATGAATTTAAAAAGGTAAATACTAATCTACTTGCATTAATGTGGGTTGTGTCTAAAACGCTAACGTTTTTGTTAATAAGCATTGTATACGATTATAAAAATAACAATTAAGCACACTATAATTATTATGATGCTGCCCTATCTATTGAAATACTTCTTAAATGAGTATATATTTATATATTCGTTAAAAATTTAGTTATCTTCTTAAAGCAAATGTTCTTTATCGTATTTTTGTACACATATGTATACATGCGCGCGTGTGTGCGGGCACTTTACACACGGTACGCCGCCACTGGAAGCATACACTGATATTCTTTCTCATAATGCATTTACATGTTCAATATCGTTACCCATCTTCCTTATTGTGCATTTATTAGAATCAGACATTATACACCATGAATGTTACAGCGGCTATGAATTCTCCAATATATAACAATACAAATAAACATGCGAATGCGAAACAGACTTTCCGACCACAAGACACGTGCTGGTCTTTGTCATGGTTTATCTTTTGACCATCGGTTTCATAGAGGTGAGCTCTGTACGCTATAGAAGAAACACTGTTGACATCACCTGTTGACGGTACCTTACATGGACCTGGTAACAGGGGTCGGAATAAAACTAACATGAAAAGCACGATGCTCACACTTCCTACTATACCGTCTATAATGTCACGTGCAATGTCACCTGTTCGGTCGGGCTCCTTTGTAACAGTCGTGACTATGTCATATCCCAATTGGTAACCCATAGTTTCGTATAGGTACATGAAGAACATTAGAAGAAACATTACGTACACTTTCACAAAGTGTGAAAAAAATAATATCAGGTCAGTTTTGACTTCTAGAACCAGGTAATACATCTGGAAAGGTAGGAAGAGTGTAGCTATGGTGGGAAATATACAGTAAATAATCCAAAATAGGTCGTATAAATAGTCGCTGTCATTACCGTGTTTGCTGGACTGTGCCTCGCGGTAATACGCAGCAAATCGTGTCCATCCAAGGCCGCATTGAACACAGATGAGAAACAAACATGTAAGTTTTATAACATTTCTGCAAGTGTCTTTCGCCATTTTGAAGTGTTACTGGTGTCTCGATTTAATCGGCACAGTGTATCTTGAAGTCTTTGTTGGGGCGGTGGCAATGGAGGTACTTTGTGACTTTTACTGGGACAACACAGTGATTTGTCACGTAGTCTCGTAAAGACAAGTCGTCGTTCAATCTCCAGTGCAATTCTGTACCCAAATATTACATCCTGCAAAAGATTAATCAAAATTCGTCAATAATTCGATCACGTGATTCAGCATCAGAATGAATTCCGACTTAATATTAAAGGGATTATATTGGCATATTACCGTCAATTCCCTGTCCTAAATACACATGCCCAACATGAAGAGACACTTATAACTAAGAGATATACGCGTCTAAAGTGTCTAATTGCATAACTCTTTATTACAAACATTGGGTTTCTGAAACCACGATTTTGTTTTTGTTTACATTTGCCATTTTCAACGAACCGTTTTCGGTTTTGCGTGCAATCATCGGATAACATCGTGAAGACTCGCTCCCGATCTCATTTTCGAGGCTTTGTTCGGGAAGTTTACGGAGTTCAATGTAAATATTGCCCAATACTTTATTGCGGGACGTATTAAAGTTTTGACCAATATTCAATTACTGTTAATTTGATAACTTTCAAGTAAATAAAGGTTATACGTCAATACATAAGCATTATTTTGTGCACAATGCATACAGGAAAAGTCTGGATTAACAGCGTGTTTGTGTTACTTGCCAATATAATCCCTTTAAAAAAACATCACCTTTATCGAGTAAAGAGTTGTTATATAACGATTAACTCGTTCTTTCAAACATGATTCAAGTGGAGCGAGTGGTCCAGTGGTAGAGCACCGAACCCATGATCGGATGGTCGTGTGTTCGATCCTCCGCCACAGTTATGTGTTGTGTCCTTGAGCAAGACATTTTCACGCATATATGCTAAGTACTGGTTCTACATAGGAAGACTTCGAGCGTGATTTGTCTAAGTTGTAAGAACTTGTTTCACAAGCGAAATAAAATAAATAAGTTTAATCTATTTTTCAAATAAAAAAACATTCACTTGTACATAAACCGTCAATGCAATTATTCAATTTAATGATGTTGTTGTATGGTGTTAAGTGTCACTTCTATCAAGTTTCCAGTCATATAGCGATAGTGTCTACTTGAGACCGTGTTCTTAGCGCTGTCACACTGGAGTATCATACAGCAGGCACATGGCATATTACCCCACCTAGTCACATTATTCTGACACCGGGTCGACCAGACCTTGAACTATCCGCTAAAAGCTGAGCACCAAGCGACGAAGCTAATAGTAACATTTTTCATTTCTTTTGTAAGCCCCGGCCAAGGATCGAACCCACGGCTTTCCGCATGCGAATTATCTGCATATTAAGTTTAAAGAAGATATTGAATTGCTATTGACTTGCTATTGACTTGCTATTGACTTGCTACTGGCTTGCTTTTGAATTGATATTGACTTGGTATCGACATGATATTAATTTGATATTGACTTCGTATTGACTTGATACTGACTTGATATTGACTTCGTATTGACTTGATATTAACTTGGTATAGACTTGATATTGACTTGATATTGACTTGGGATTGGCTTGAAATTGACTTGGTATTGACTTGGTATTGACTTAATATTGACTCGGTATTGACTTGGCATTGACTTGGTATTGACTCGGTATTGACATGATATTGATTTGCTATTGACTTGCTATTGACTTTAATTGACTTGATATTGACTTGGTATTGACTTGATATTGACTTGGTATTGACTTGATATTGACTTGATATTGACTTTAATTTGACTTGGTATTGATTTGATATTGACTTGGTGGTATTGACTTGATATTGCATTGATATTGACTTGGTATTGACTTGATATTGACTTGGTATTTACTTGGTATTGACTTGATATTGACTTGGTATTGACTTGGTATTAACTTGGTATTGAATTGGTATTGATTTGATATTGACTTGGTATTGATTTGATATTGACTTGGTACTGACTTGCTATTGATTTGCTATTGACTTGCTATTGACTTGATATCGACATGATATTAATTTGATATTGACTTCGTATTGACTTGATACTGACTTGATATTGACTTCGTATTGACTTGATATTAACTTGGTATAGACTTGATATTGACTTGATATTGACTTGGGATTGGCTTGAAATTGACTTGGTATTGACTTGGTATTGACTTAATATTGACTCGGTATTGACTTGGCATTGACTTGGTATTGACTCGGTATTGACATGATATTGATTTGCTATTGACTTGCTATTGACTTTAACTGACTTGATATTGACTTGGTATTGACTTGATATTGACTTGGTATTGACTTGATATTGACTTGATATTGACTTTAATTTGACTTGGTATTGATTTGATATTGACTTGGTGGTATTGACTTGATATTGCATTGATATTGACTTGGTATTGACTTGATATTGACTTGGTATTTACTTGGTATTGACTTGATATTGACTTGGTATTGACTTGGTATTAACTTGGTATTGACTTGGTATTGATTTGATATTGACTTGGTATTGATTTGATATTGACTTGGTACTGACTTGCTATTGATTTGCTATTGACTTGCTATTGACTTGATATTGTCTTGGTATTGACTTTGTATTGGCTTGATATTGATTTAGTTTTGACTTGGCACATACTGGACTATTTCAGACATTTCTCAAGAGTTATCCGATAATTGCCCTTGCACAGTTTGGTGATATTGGAGATAAATGCAATTACTTCCCTTAGACCGTGATAAAACATACAGGTATCATTCCGCTCTGACACAAATGTTAAATAGGCGTGACGTATTATATATGCCCTCGGGTATAGTATATCTATTCGTGTTTTAACAAGGACTTACACTGTTATTTTGCTTTATGCTGAATAAAAATTGTTGTTGTTGTTGTTGTTGTTGTTGTTGTTGTTGTTGTTGTTGTTGTTGTTGTTGTTGTTGTTGTTGTTGTTGTTGTTGTTGTTATATGAGTCGTTGGTTTTGATTGTCATGTTTAAGCGTTTTGCTGTGTAGTAAAAATTGTTTAATGAATTGTGTTTGATTAAATTCAATGTGTAAAAATATAACAAAGATCAATGATATTGATTACAAATTTCAACATACTTTGATATAGTTTATTTTATTATCAATAAACAGATAAAGATTGATTATTTTGTGTTATTATAAAGACATAAAATGATAACGGTTATTGGTTTACGATAAGAAAAACTTATATTTGAAAGAGACAGAATGGCAATGAGACATAATGTCGTAAATCAATCAACACGGAGACTAATGCCGGGCGGTATTCGAATTCGCGACCCGAGGGTTGACAGTCGGACGCATTACTGTCTAAGTTAACGGGACAAGTGCACAGATATCCAAATGATATTTTAAACTTTATGTTGTTTTTCAAATAAAATTATTACGGTTATATAATTTTATAAATTTTGTTGGAAACAGACATCTTTATATTAGCGCATGTGTTTCTTATAAAGCCTAAAACGGTATTTGACCCTAATTCATTTTTAACAACTTCTTTTAAGTCCCTCGTGTTTCAATAAGTTAAAACAAATAATAAAAGTTGTTTTAAGACTTATTACCAACACATTTAATTAATAAAGCAATCCCATATTTGAGAAATACAAAAATGTGTAGAAAACCGCTAATATTTCTTTTTTCTCCGCTCTATTATCTGTTTATAAAATTTGAATTTATTATCAATTTATCTGAATATCGATGTTAAATCAAATAGCTAATTTTAAAACAATGAACAACAAGCTTGTGTTGAAATATCATTACATTCTAGCGGATTATCTTATTATCCCTAATAAAATTAATAGTCCTATTGCCACTGGGGCAGGGGTAGGGGATATTAAGGTCATAAATAAACACTGGCTTATCGCATTGTTTGTGACTTGAAATACAAACGGGGGGAAGGGGACCTCTGTTGTTTTTGGTTCAAGGATTATTAGATTTGCATATTATTTTATTGATCTTAGGAAAACTTAGGAAATTCGATATACTGTAATACTTATTAACATTTGATAATGATCTATCATAACTAACTTGTATTAAGTTAAATACATGATTTCAATGCGATGACTATAAAACGAACACAAACATGCACAAAATGAAACATGTTTGCAGTTAAAATATTTATTTCAGAACGGATTATTAAAGTTTAGTAATCTCAGAACCATTATATTTCTTAAAATAATTAAATAATTTTATTTTTGTGCCGCAAACATCATTCATTTCATTATCTTTATTTTCGTCCCATCTATGTTCACACCATATAACGAACGTTTAAACTTATACGAGGTATGTCCCAAAAGTAATAGGACGCATTTAGAAATATGCATTTTAGTGTTTCAATTACAACAAGACTTGGCATAAATATATTTCCATTTTTAAACTATGTGCATGCAAAATTTCAATATTGTACACCAACATTTAATATTAAATTTGACAAGTCAAAACTTATATGTAACGAAGTACGGGGACGAATGACTTTATAGTTCAAATGAGAGTCGCTGGGCAAAGCAAAATTCTTGTGGTACGTCACCCACTTTTGGTATATGTCAAAATACAATGATGACTCATAGATCCTAACCACAGAATTGACACTCCGGCACATGCCCTGTGGGTCCTAAACGTGCTTTTTACGAAGATCTGACTTGAGTATCAGGAAAACCACATAATAATGCAGTCGTCAATATCACCGACGGTCAGTTACTCTCATCTCACCATTGGAAACTGATATATAAGACTTTGGGATATGCCACGTTGCAAAGTTATATGAAATAAACTTCAGAGTATCTTGTGGGGTCATATTACACCGAACACAAAACTGTATCACACTCCAAATTACCACTCCAGGCGTGACGTCGCCAATTTTGGTCACTATTCAAATTCACTGACGTTGTCGTTATTATAGGGGTTAGTACAGCATTTTTTCTATATTTATATAATGTTATAACATGGTTGTATATTCTATACTCTTGTTACATACACCGGACTTTATAGAATTGTGCATGTTGTATTATGGACCGGAGGCTAAATTACTGAATAAACATATTGTCATTGTCACACTTGTTATTTCAAAAATGCGCATAATTTTCAAATGTCTGTTGATAGCGCCGATTTTTTTAAAGAATGTTCGCATATGATCTGAAATTACTCCTCTTTTTATTTTATAACGTTTGGCACCATATTGAGGAAACTGTCTGCTTTCCAATGCAATGTTGTTTTAAATGGCGTTTAATTTGAAATCCCCCCGTATTTCTAAACTTACGTTACTATGGTGACTTTTGCATGAACATAACGGTGACTGAAAGTTTATCTGATGTTTTATGACAATATAAGATGTGTCGATCTATCCATTGATATCACTGGTTTACATGTGACGCTCTTATTACAAAAATGACAGGGTCGTTCTATTAATTTTACTAACATCTGCAATAAACCGAGTTTATGCTAGGGTATGCTAATTATGCTGTATTAATATAATTATCAACCAATTACATTATTAAATCTCAATTAATATTCTTCGCGTATTTAGCATTATTGTTATTTAGTCGCTGGTGTTGGTCTTTAAGAATCAAGTGATATAAATTGATTATTCCAATTCTTTTATCAATTTTCTTTCTATGACACTGAATTATTTCATAACAAACACATTAAAACATTAATTTGTGCGAAAAAAATAAACCATTAAATAATGTTTTGGATTATAAAAGAAATGTACTTGAATTTTAAGGTTTATGAAGGTTCTTTAGTTAAAATATAAAGTTAAAATAAATCTATGCTTAAGAATATAAATAAAATACATAATAAAAAACATACTTTAAACTACACATCAATTGCAATATCACCATGTGTTTATAAATATTTCGGACTGACCAACATTTACATAAAGACGGCTGACATAGCGACATATTTGCTGTATTCAATTGGGTACAATAAAACGCTGTATTGGGTACAGTAGTACGCTGAGTTGAGTACACAGAACATAAATCAGAATTACATTTTATCTCATTTTCAAATCAAAATGTAAGCAAGATGCAATTATCATATTTTTTATATCTAAAAATCATCGTAAAGAGAATTTTATTTACAATAAACGTATACGTTGTAATATGTTGGCAAACAATCTCAACTAAGGTTTAAACGACTTTCATGGTGACCGCAAACGTGATTTCAGTAATTTCTATATAGAACATATAAGGAAAGTATATGCTGTTATAAAATTAAAAAAGGAAGCAAGAAGACGTAAACTTATTATAATTTTTATTGTACCATAATATGGTTATATATTTAACTTAATGACTACACGTTGTAATAGGTTGGCAATTTAATAATGAAACAGTTATAACGATAAAATTAAAATTCTCCTATATGTTTCTATGTCAACCAAATATCACGGTTTAGCCAGGTAAGTAATAAAAACAGCCGATATCAAGGGGGATAACTTCTCTCGATAAGCCAGCGGAATGTCTGAAAAAGTCCCACATGATTTACTTGGTATTGGCTTGGTATTGACTTGGTAATGACTTGATATTGTCTTGATATTGACATAATATTGACTTCATATTTTGACTTTATATTGACTTGATATTGAATTACAAACATTTTTATCTTTGTTTAACATGGTTAAACACCAGTTCAGTATATGCTGTGCTGTATTAGAGTGTGGGGCCATGGGTTATACATAACCTCCGTTTTATTTGCTCAGGAAGGCCTCCAAACCCCTACCACGATAATTATGGTAAAAGGTTAGTGACATCGCGCCAACCACCTGATATAAAGGATATTGTTCCGGTATTCACACACTCCCACATTTATAATATATAAAATCCATGCCTTCCAACCGCCATAATGTATACAATCTAAGCTTTCCCACGTCATAATGTATACAATCCATGGCCCCCTCCCCCCTACCCCCCATCGTCATAATGTATACAATCTATTCCTTCCAACCGTGATAATGTATACAATCCATGCCCCCCCCCCCCCATCGTCATAATATATACAATCCATGCCTTCCAACCGTCATAATGTATACAATCCATGCCCCCCCCCCCCTCCTTCGTCATAATGTATACAATCTATTCCTTCCAACCGTAATAATGTATACAATCCATGCCCCCCATCGTCATAATGTATACAATCCATGCCCCCCATCGTCATAATGTATACAATCCATGCCCCCCCCCTCCCCCCCCCCCCCCCCCATCGTCATAATGTTTACAATCTATTCCTTCCAACCGTCATAATGTATACAATCCATGCCCCCCATCGTCATAATGTATACAATCTATTCCTTCCAACCGTCATAATGTATACAATCCATGCCCCCCCCCCCCCCCCCCCATCGTCATAATGTTTACAATCTATTCCTTCCAACCGTCATAATGTATACAATCTATTCCTTCCAACCGTCATAACGTATACAATCCATGCCCTCCCATCGTCAGAATGTATATAGTCCATGCCCTCCAATCGTCATAATGTATACAATCCATGCCTTCTCGCCGTCATATTGTATACAATATATACCTTCCAACCGTCATAATAGATACAATTCATGCCCTCCCATATCCATAACGTATACAATCCATGCCCTCACACCGTCATAATGTATGTAATCCATGCCTTTTAACAGTCATAATGTATACAATCCATGCCTTTTTCGCCGACATATTGTATACAATATATGCCTTCCAACCGTCATAATAGATAAAATCCATGCCCTCCCATATCCATAATGTAAACAATTCATGCCTTCCCACAGCCCTAATGAAAACAATACATGCCTTCCCTTCGACATAATGTATATAATCCATGCCCTCCCACAGCCATAATGTATATAATCTATTCCCTCCCACCGCCATAATGTATATAATCTATGCCTTCCAACCGCCATAATGTATATAATCCATGCCCTCCCACCGACATATTGTATATAATCTATGCCCTCCCACCGCCATAATGTATATAATTTATGCCCTCCCACCGATATAGTGTATATAATCTATGACCTCCCACCGCCATAGTGTTTATAATCCATGCCCTCCCACCGCCATAATGTATATAATTTATGCCCTCCCATCGACATAATGTATATAATCTATGCCCTCCCACCGCCATAATGTATATAACCTATGCCCTCCCACCGACATAGTGTATATAATCCATGCCCTCCCATCGCCATAATGTGTATAATCCCCATCTTTTAACCGTCATAATGTATACAATCCATGCCATCCCTTCGACATAATGTATATAATCCACGCCTTTTAACACAATTTTAATACAATATATGTCTTCCAACCGTAATAATATATACAATCCATTCCCTCCCTTCTTCATAATTTATACAATTCATGCCTTCCCACTGTCATGATGTAAACAATCCATGCTTTCCCTTCGACATAATGAATATAATCCATGCCCTCCCACCGTCATAATGTATACAGTCTATGCATTCCCACCGTCATAATGTATACAATCCATGCCTTTTAACCATCATAATGTATACAGTCCATGCCCTCACACCATCATAATGTTTACAATCCATGCCCTCCCACCGTCATTATGTAAACAGTCCATGCCCTCCCACCGTCATAATGTATGCAACCCATGTCTTCCTAACGTTTTAATGTACAAAATGCATGCCTTTCCACTGTTTAAATATATACATGTAATGCCCCTGGTGTCCTTCCGTTACAATGTATGAAATAAATGCCCGCCACTCGTCATAATGTATAAAAGCCATACCTTCCCACCGTTTTATTGTATAATAGCTATGGTGTCGCACCGTTATAGTGTATGAAATACATGCCCTCCCACCGTTATACATATATTTACAAGTACAAGCCGTAATCACATCGTTGGCCCGACCCCCTTAGGGAAAAATGGTTTACACTTTTAGTTGTCTATTTTTAAATGTGGTTCTTAACACAAGGCACATCAGATTGAATTGGTGGAAGACAACCTCAGTTGGAATCTGAATAGAACCTCCGTCCTTCCGCAAGTTACTGGCAAACTTTCTCACATAAAGTGTTTGTGCCGGGGTTGGACCGAACCCACGACCTCAGCGGTGAATGGCTAGTGCCATAAGACGACTCAGATGTATGTTATAGTAATTAACGTAAACATGCGCACGTGGGAATAGTTTTCATATGATGCACGTGTCTAAATTCTATATACTATATAACCTGCCATACATTCGTAGTAGAACCTTCCCAATCGGGATTGGGAACTAGAAGTTAATGTATGTTATCATCCACCCGACTAATTTTCTAATTAATGGGGGCTTTTCAGGCAACTAAACTTGTTGTAAATGGGTTAATATGCATTCACATTCTTTTCACGTATAGAGTTAAATACATTTACACGATAACGTTCCCAACCAAAATATACCTATTATGTGCTATCGTGTCATTAAGTAAAATATATTTTGTTATCTGCATACAATTTTAATTTAAGTTTGTGTTTAACACACGGTGTTAAAATCGTTATTCAGATTAAAAGCGGGTACAAATATTTTCCCATTTTTTTTTCAAACTATCTTTGTGATATTTTGGAGTTGACGCAAATTCACACATCATTAAACGCATGTACGTATAGTCATATTGTGAAAATGTTAGTTTCTCAATATAACTATCTGACACTTCGCATTAACTGAAGAGATTATCAACAGTTTTTTACAAAACCCGTGGAGTCACGCTCAATTGAAAAATGAGCAAAAAAGGAATAAATAAATTTAAACTGGTAGATCCTTGTAATAGCTTTTTCTCGATAAAACATGTGTAAGAGTAGATAGCAGTTATTTAAAAATTGTTATGATAAAGTTGTGTTCTTATTTTTAAAAATTGTTGTTGAAAACCTCAGGGAAGCTTATATTTGGCTGAATTTTCTCGTTAACAAGCTGAATACTTAGAACTCCCGTCCTTCCGTAAGTAACTGGCAAATATGCTCGCACACAGTTTTTGCACAAAGCTGGGCTCGAATCCACGACCTCAGCAGCAAGTGATCGTTAGACGACAGAATGTCTGACCACTCTTTCACAGAGGATCCGTTCTATTTTTGTTAATTTATATGAATATAAGTTCTCTTAGCATGTTGTTGTTGTTTGTAAGTACAGTTTATGTTAATATAAAGTTCTCTTGACATGGTTTTTTTTTGTAAGTACAGTATACGTTAATATAAAGTTCAGCTGGTTTGTTGTTGTCTTTTGTAAGTACAGTATATGTTAATATAAAGTTCAGATGGCATGTTGTTGGTTTTTGTAAGTACAGTATTTGTTAATATAATGTCCAGCTGGCATGTTGTTGTTTTTCTGTAAGTACAGTATATGTTTATATAAAATTCAGTTGGTATGTTGTTGTCATTTGTAAGTACAGTATATGTTAATATAAAGTTCAGCTGGCATGTTGTTGTTTTTTGTAAGTACAGCATATGGTAATATAAAGTTCAGCTGGCATGTTGTTGTTTTTTGTAAATACAGTATATGTTAATATAAAGTTTAGCTGGCATGTTTTTGTCTGATGTAAGTACAGTATATGTTAATATAAAGTCCAGCTTTTATTGTGTTGTATTTTATAAGTACAGTATATGTTAATTTTAAGTTTAGCCGGCATGTTGTTGTCTTTTGTAAGTACAGTATATGTTATTATAAAGTTAAGCTGGTTTGTTGTTGTCTTTTGTAAGTACAGTATATGTTTATATAAAGTTCAGCCGGGTTGTTGTTGTTTTTTAAGTACAGTATATGTTGATATAAAGTTCAGCCGGGTTGTTGTTGTTTTGTAAATACAGTATATGTTAATATAAAGTTTAGCTGGCATGTTTTTGTCTGATGTAAGTACAGTATATGTTAATATAAAGTCCAGCTTGTATTGTGTTGTATTTTATAAGTACAGTATATGTTAATTTTAAGTTTAGCCGGCATGTTGTTGTCTTTTGTAAGTACAGTATATGTTATTATAAAGTTCAGCTGGTTTGTTGTTGTCTTTTGTAAGTACAGTATATGTTTATATAAAGTTCAGCCGGGTTGTTGTTGTTTTTTAAGTACAGTATTTGTTGATATAAAGTTCAGCCGGTTTGTTGTTTTTTTAAGTACAGTATACGTTAATATAAAGTTCAGCTGTCATGTTGTTATCTTTTGTAAGTACATTATATGTTAATATAAAGTTCAGCCGGTTTGTTGTTGTCTTTTGTAAGTACAGTATATGTAAATGTAAAGTTCAGCTGGTTTGTTGTTGTCTTTTGTAAATACAGTATATGTTAATATAAAGTTCAGCTGGCATGTTGTTGTGTTGTTGTTGTTTTTTGTAAGTGCAGTATATGTTAATATAAATTTCAGCTGGTATGTTGTTGTCTTTTGTAAGTATAGTATATGTTATTATAAATTTTCAGCTGGTATGTTGTTGTCTTTTGTAAGTACAGTATGTGTTAATATAAAGTTTCAGCTGGTTTGTTGTTGTCTTTTGTAAGTACAGTATATATCAATACAAAGTTCAGCTGGTTCCGCTGCTATGCTGTAATTTGTATGTACAGTATATGTTAATATAAAGTTCAGCTGGCATGTTGTTGTGTTGTTGTTTTTTTAAATACAGTACATGTTAATATAAAGTTCAGCTGGCATGTTGTTGTCTTTTGTAAGTACAGCATATGTTAATATAAAGTTCAGCTGGCATGTTGTTGTTTTTTGTAAATACATTATATGTGAATATAAAGTTTAGCTGGCATGTTTTTGTCTGAAGTAAGTACAGTATATGTTAATATAAAGTCCAGCTTGTATTTTGTTGTATTTTATAAGTACAGTATATGTTAATATAAAGTTTAGCTGGAATTTTGTTGTTTTTTGTACGTACAGTATATGTTAATTTTAAGTTTAGCCGGCATGTTGTGTTCTTTTGTAAGTACAGTATATGTTATTATAAAGTTCAGCTGGTTTGTTGTTGTCTTTTGTAAGTACAGTATATGTTTATATAAAGTTCAGCCGGGTTGTTGCTGTTTTTTAAGTACAGTATATGTTGATATAAAGTTCAGCCGGTTTTTTTTTTTTTAAGTACAGTATACGTTAATATAAAGTTCAGCTGGCATGTTGTTATCTTTTGTAAGTACATTATATGTTAATATAAAGTTCAGCCGGTTTGTAGTTGTCTTTTGTAAGTACAGTTTATGTAAATATAAATTTCAGCTGGTTTGTTGTTGTCTTTTGTAAGTACAGTATATGTTAATATAAAGTTCAGCTTGCATGTTGTTGTGTTGTTGTTGTTTTTTGTAAGTGCAGTATATGTTAATATAAATTTCAGCTGGTATGTTGTTGTCTTTTGTAAGTACAGTATATGTTAATATAAATTTCAGCTGGTATGTTGTTGTCTTTTGTAAATACAGTATGTGTTAATATAAAGTTTCAGATGGTTTGTTGTTGTCTTTTGTAAGTACAGTATATATCAATACAAAGTACAGTATACGTTAATATAAAGTTCAGCTGGCATGTTGTTGTGTTTTTTTTTTTTTAAATACAGTACATGTTAATATAAAGTTCAGCTGGCATGTTGTTGTCTTTTGTAAATACAGTATGTGTTAATATAAAGTTTCAGCTGGTTTGTTGTTGTCTTTTGTAAGTACAGTATATATCAATACAAAGTACAGTATACGTTAATATAAAGTTCAGCTGGCATGTTGTTGTGTTGTTGTTTTTTTAAATACAGTACATGTTAATATAAAGTTCAGCTGGCATGTTGTTGTCTTTTGTAAGTACAGTATATGTTAACATAAAGTTCAGCTGACAAGTGTTGTCTTTTGTAAGTACAGTAAATGTTAATATAAAGTTCAGCTGGCATGTTGTTGTCTAATGTAAGTACAGTTTATGTTAATATAAAGTTCAGCTGGTATGGTTTTGTCTGATGTTAGCACAGTATATGTTTATATCAAGTTCAGCTGGTATGTTTTTGTCTGATGTAAGTACAGTTTATGTTATTATAAAGTTCAGATTGCATGTTGTTGTCTTTTGTAAGTATAGTATATGATAATAGAATGTTCAGCAGACATGTTGTTGTCTTTAGTAAGTACAGTATATGTTAATATAAAGTTCAGCTAGCATGTTTTTGTCTGATATATTTAGAGTATATGTCATTATAAAGTTCAGCTGGTATGTTGTTGCCTTTTGTAAGTACAGTAGATGTTAATAGAATGTTCAGCTGGTATGTTGTTGTCTTTTTTTAGAACAGTATATGTTAATATAAAATGCAGCAGATATGTTTTTGTCTTTTGTAAGTACAGTATATGTTAATATGAAGTTGAGATGGCATGTTTTTGTCTTCTGTAAGTACAGTATATGTTAATAGAATGTTCAGTTGGTATGTTGTTGTCTTTTGTAGGTACAGTATATGTTAATAGATTGTTCAACTTGTATGTTGTTGTCTTTTGTAAGTACAGTATATGTTAATATAAAGTCCAGCTGATTTGTTGTTGTCTTTTGTAAGTACGGTTTATGTTAATATAAAGTTCAGCTGGTATGGTTTTGTCTGATGTAAACACAGTATATGTTTATATCAAGTTTAGCTGGTATGTTTTTGTCTGATGTAACAAAAATGTAACAGTACTGTATATGTTAATAGAATGTTCAGCTGATTTGTTGTTTTCTTTTATAAGTATAGTTTATATTAATACTGTACTTACTTAAGACAACAACATACCAGCTGAACTTTTAATTAAAATATACTGTACTTACAAAAGACAACAACAATTCCTTTGTATGTACAGTATATGTTAATTGAAAATTCAGCTGGTATGTTTTTGTCTTTTGTGAGAACAGTATATATTAATATAAAGTTCAGCTGGAATAATGTTGTCTTTTGTAAGTACAGTATATATTAATATAAAGTTCAGCTGGTATATTGTTGTTTTTTTGTAAGTACAGTATATATTGATATAAATTTCAGCTGGTATGTTGTTGTTTTTTGTTAGTACAGTATATGTTAATATAAAGTTCAGCTGTAATGTTGTTGTTTTTGTAAGTATAGTATATGCTAATATAAAGATCTGCTGGTATGTTGTTGTTGTTGTTTTCGTAAGTACAGTAGATGTTAATATAAAGTTCTATTGACATGTTGTTGTCTTTTGTAATTACATTTTAAATATAATATAAAGTTTTCTTGGCATGTTGTTGTTTTTTGTAAGTTCGTTTTATATTAATATATAATGCTGCTAGCATATGTTGGTATATTTGTTAGTATATATGAATACAAAGTTTCGCTGGTATGTTGTTGTTGTTTGTAAGTACTTTATAAAAGTAATATAAAGTTCTCCTACCATTTGTTATGCATATGTATGTATATGTTAGTACATGTAAGCAAATATGTTCGTGAATTAAACATTTATAAACATGCAGTGTGCAGTCTTTTTTGCTTTGTTGTGTTGTTAAAATTGTAAGGAAAAAAACTGAAGCTAACCCCGTATTAAGTTAGATAACCAGTTTATAGAGTATATAAACCGCATACTATATTTTAATGTAAGGATTGTGTCCCTTTGTCGTAATATACACCAATAACGATATTTTGAGTTTCGCGTAAAAATACATTGATCAACAGGTTAACCACCTTTCTGGTGTTTCTTTACAACATTACATACTGTGACAATAATACTTACCGTATACACAAGTGTAATAATCAGTCCAAATTACTCAGGAAATTATCAACATGGTTTACACATATTCAGGGCGTCGATGTCAGTAAATTGTAATCACTTCAGCATTAAAATATGCGTTTATAAAATTGATTTAAATGTACACCTTTATACGCCTGACGGAGTGACAGCTATTTGATTACAAACAAAATATATGAATAGACTATACATATTTCGAAAAATCTTTAACACTGAAATCGACAGTTAAAATATAAGATGTGTCGTAAGTTTACCACCTTTACACAATATTTAAAGTCTAGTGTATCGTTTTATATCGCCGATTTCTGGCCAATTTAAAAGTTAAAGCAGAATGTTTTCTTCTTGAGTCAATATTTATAACACTGCGATGCTATAACAAATTATGAAAACAATATCATATAGAAACTTCAACATGGGTACTCTGTGGCCGAATGGTCCGTACCGAGCGGTTTAAGGCACTTCGACTAATAACCACTGAGCCCGCTCGGTCCAAAAATTATATGCGAGGAAGTTTGCCAGTTATTTGCGGAAGTCTTTCCCCGTTTAAAATTGTATATGTTTATGCTCTCCTATACCAGAGGAAATAAAACACTCACAAGGTTTATTTTACAAACTTTATGAATAACGCCCATGCTCAGGTATATGAGCGGTATATATATATACACACTAAAACAGTGACATTTTATAGTCCATGAATACACACTAAAACAGTGACATTTTTTAGTTCATGAATACACATTAAAACAGTGACATTTTACAGTCCATGAATGTATATATATATACACACACACAAAAACGGTTATATTTTATAGTCCATGAATACACAATAAAACAGTGACATTTTATAGTACATGCTTGAATGTATATATACACTAAAACAGTCACATTTTATAGTCCATAAATGTGAATATATACACACTAAAACAGTGACATTTTATAGTCCATGAATGTATGCAGTAATAGACATATATGATACACAACGGTTTATATACACACTGAAACAGTCACATTTTATAGTCCATAAATTCATAAATGTATGCTGTTATGGACACATTTATAATACATAATATTACAAGTTCACTAAGACGTCTGCTGTTATTAGCCGTTATAACATGTGTAAGGTTGCATGTTTACACATTTTAATATCCCAAAAGGGTGGTGGCATACTTGATTTTTCTATTGATGCTGTACCTAGGGAATAACTGATGCCAGAAGAAGTGAATATTGGTGCAGATAGACAACTGTTCTTGTTTCACCTGCCAAGTATATATCATTATGCCCCGTGGCTACCGATCCACGGTTTTCTCTCTTTCGACAGAAGTGAGAAGGCCTCTGCTCAATGGAAACAGCAGATAGTGCGTGAATGTCATGTAATCACAAGGTCGCTGAAAGTGCGCCATGGAGACTATTCATGCTAAAAACCCAATGGGAAGAATCATGATTTACGACCTCACTCTTTACAGATATCGGCTTTGTAATTTATTCTCTCGAAACTCTTCTCGATCTTTTTTTCCAATGGAAATGTCAGTTTCACCAGTATGACTTGCTTCGTAGCGGTGGACCGAGATTCTCTCGCCCATGTCTCCCTTATCGATCTTACTGCCCGACTCTGCCAAGGGTATGAATGACAGGTCCTTACTGACTGTCTTCTGTGCATCACCCAACGTTTTTGCTACTGATGACTGGGCTTTGTTATGACGCCTTGTGTATCTACTATCTGCTTGATCCGTCTTGCATGAACTCAACACATTACCCAGGTTCGAAAGTTTTCCAAAAGTCTTAGAATCTGGAATTTCTAATATGCCCAAAGTCTTCAAGTTTCTTGGAAGTCGGAGCACATGGTAGACGGATTTCAGCAAATCCAGAAACAATTGTAATGGAAACACTGTTCTATTTTTAAGGTGTACACATATTTATAAAATACTGTCCTTCAGAATATTAACTTAGTCAGGCGTTAAGGTCCGGTTTCCAGTTCCATTGTATGTTTGCACGTATAGGTAGACGAGAACCAGGTACTGAATATATAAGCTCGAGTCAAATCAATGTACTTTACGTTTTATCTGCAGCCGTATTCTTTAAATTACTTTAACTTATTCATACTTTGGCATTTCTAATTAAATATTATTCTCTAAACTGAAATGATTTATTTGTCTGTGTATATTTTCCATCTATTTTAAACTGGCCTAGAAACTGAATCTGGTTATTTGGGGTTGAAAATACTTCCATAGAGTATTTTCTGTTACAAAATTATATCTAGTCTTCCATTCTTCAGATGTCGCCCCTGTCAGTTTTTTTCTGCTGTATTCCTTTCCAGTTGAGGCACTTTCCTTGGTTCCAGGAAGTTACATGTTTAGTTATCCTGGAGAACTCTTCTATTTGGCAGATTTCACTTTGGACTTACATGCAGTACGTCGAAAGCATGACATAATCTTCCGGCCGTGTCAGTTCGAACTATGTCACTTTCTGTCACTTTTGAATTCCATTGCCCCTGTGAAAGTTAACCTCACCACTGTTTCCTGGGATCCTGTAAGGTTAATCAGTTCTCGAGTACACCCCATCTCCACAAGTACTTGATAATTTTCCCGCTCGAATCAGCGGTGAGAGATGAATGATAATGAGACGCAATGCCGTATATCAATCATCACGGAGATTGTGGCCGGGCGATGATTCGAACTCACGACCCTTGGATTGATAGTCAGACGCGCTAATGACTGAGCTAATCGCGCCAGGCTTATTAAACGAAGAGCATATATATTTAACAATGTCGTTACATATTAAGTATATATTATCCTGGACGTGCCGTGTAATAAAGCTGCAAGTTTTAATAACTATGATTTTATATCCGCATCTGTAACTTTGTGCCAGACAAAGCTAAAGTAAGTGTTTCTTATGTATGTTTGCAATACTGATGTTTATGATTGTTGCAAAAACATGTGAATAATCCAATACTAAATACATGTTATTGTATAAGATATTAACAGAATATAAATAATAATATCTGGCGTGATTTTATATGTGTAAGTCCTGAGCATTTAGAGAGATCGACGAGAGATAACATTTCGTTTTCCATGATACACCTCTGTGAGAAGTATTTTTTTTTACTGGGTTGCAATAATTTTCTCATTCAAATCATCAAAAATGACAACTGTGCCAATGTCTGAGTATGGCTCGTACAGGGCTTGCAACGTATTTAACACAGTCAGTGTAATATCGTTTTGAATAATTCAAAGACAGCATGTACATGTATATGCAGAATGCAATCATTCTAGTATTGTTGTAATAATATTTCAGTGCCTCTGAAACGTCAACTGCAAGCTCGTCCATTTTTCTAAGTGCATATTCAATGGATGATTTATACATAATTGATATATCGCCTTTTTCCACATTTTAGGCTACCAAATATATTGAAGTCACGATCACAAATACTGTAGTTATATTGTTGTAATTTATACACTCCCAAAAATAAATTAAGGATCATGTAATTATATTTCATAATATATGTAATATAGTATTATGTACAATTGAAACTACCCTGACACATTATGCCAAAATATAAACAGGCAATATATCCATGTTCTCGAACTGAATTTTTCACAACACCCTGCTGCACTAGATCATTCTCAAATTTTTAAAATTAGCCAAAATATAAGCTTGGCTATGCTGTTTAAAGGTTCTCTAAATTTAAAAACTATTATCATATTATCTTCATTTTTTTGCAAATGTATCGGCAATATAATCAATGTATTACTCCAATACAAGAAAACTATTTTTGGTTAAAAATAATATTTTTTAACATATTCTAATATTCAATTATGTTCAGAATATTTGTAAAGAATTCTCTAAAGCTAAGTTACCTAGCAATATTCAGAAAACCATTTTCATTTACCGTTGCTAGGCTTGTATATAGAACAGTTTGATTTTTAGTTCAGTATATTTTGCATAGAGCAAGCTCCTTAATTTATTTTGTTGAGTTTATATGTACAATGTTACTAACCAAAAAATAACAGAGAGCAATAAAACCACAAATATACAGTAATGTAAATATGAATGAAATTCCAAAACAAACTTTGCGACCTGTTGACGTGTTTATGGTTTCGTGGCTACCTTCGTATATTGCTACAACATCATCATCCTCATCCTCGTGTCGGGTGTGGTGCACTGAACTTTGATTGTGGCTTACTGAATGAGTTACGGTCAATGCATCACATCCACTGGGCAACATCGGTCTAAAGAATAAAAGCACGAAAAGTACGAGGCTGACACATCCAGCGACACCATCAATAAAATCCCGTGAAATAGCGGCAGCAGTTTTACACTCACCCATGTCCCGACATAGAAATTTGTAATAGAAGATTAGGAAAAGTAGAGTCTCATACAGGTATAGAAAAAACATGAGCACAAGCATGACATAGACTCTTTTAAAATATGCCGTATACAGAATGAGGTCTGCTTTAATTTCAAGAGCAATGTATTTTATCTGAAATACTAAAAATATACTCGCTGCTATAGGTAAAGGCAAATAATAAATCGCCAGTATGCGTTTAAAATCCGTTAATAATTCGTTGAATAAGCAAACTAACCTGATCCAGCTTATACAACATTGAAGGGAAATGAGAACTATGCAAATTACTTTCAAAGCAGTCCTGCAGGTGTGCTCTCCCATTTTGATGTTATCTAGTTCGATTTTAAAAAAAAATATATATCTAGTTGACGATAGATATATATCGAGCTGTCAACACAGATAAAGATGGTTCCTTTACGGTATATATTTATCGATCTGCCAACGTTAAGTAGCAATGTTGGGAAAGCTACATTTGAGCACATTGATTGGTCAGTTGCTTTAAAAGAAAGTTTGAATGGCGTCACAGTTTAGTACGCGTCCAATGGCTATGTATTGTGGGACAGGCATGGAATTCCCTGCTTTTTCATTAGTGGTTAATAGACCTGATTCAGAAGATATGAGGCTCTTGGATTAACTTCATTCTGTTTTCAGTCAGTTTTATGTCAACCCGTCAACGAAGATGATTTTATTTCTTTGATATCGATATGTTGAAGGCACTAATCTGAAAATGTAATTGCAACTATAAGTATGTAAGTATACGTGTTGAAGTATGCAGTAAGATGTAGACGTAGGTGTCGATATTAATATATAAATATAGATTTTATAATCATATTAATATATCGATCACGGTTATGGCTATAGATAGGCCTGGTCACAATGGCCGTTGTGCGTACAGGCTAATCCCTCCATTGGGCGTAATCGAATGACTTGTTCGCAATTTACCATTGTACAAATTAAGACATAACAGGAAATTAGATTACTTTTTTTATACCTAACCGCCTCCATTTACCAATATTTTATAAAAAATAAAAATTTCAAGTTTCAATTAACAAAAAATGTGTACATGAAATATGGCAAAGACAGCAGTAAAAACAAAATAACAAAATTATACATTTTAAATACATCTATAAGATAAACAAATATTTAACCTTCATTTTATACTGTTATAACATCATTTAAAATATTTTCACGAATAGCTAAAGCGTCTTTTATAAATTTGGAGACTTAACACAACAAATGTTTTTTCTTGAAAGCCATTATAGATTAAGATTTATGTAATGAGGCCACGTCCTAAGTATTTATTTCGAATAACAGTATGCTTAGTACAACATAATAAGAAGTGATATTCCGTTTCGACTACGTTTTGAGTACATAGATTGCAACATCTATTTAAACAGTCAATTCAATTATATCTACCCGTTTCTAATTCAAGAGTATGAGAACTTAATACCAAACCAGAAAATAACGTTCTTAAATTATCATTGTTAATTATATCTAGATAATCCTCATAACAGAAATCTGTTTTGAATTTTACATTGTAATTAAGTTTCAGGCAATTAGTTACAACATTATTCCATTCTTGTTAACACTGATCCCGTACACAGGTAGATGATACGTAATTCTGTTAAAATCCGTTAAAATAAATAAGTTGCCAATGATGCTACTGTATGATTAGCACAATACTTTGTTTACAAAGACAATGTTATGCTTACATATTCCCTGTTCCTGTAATATAAATATATATATATATATAATCCGTTGCCTTTTTTTTTCGTAAATTTGTTGGAAGGGAAAAATGTTAAAACGTACACTGCGGATGTCGGCTGTAAAGTCGTGTCTATCGAAGTGTTATATGTTTTATGCGTAGATCTTGGTGATGGTGATTAATCTTTAATGAAATCGTTAGTTGTAAGCCACTATTGTCTTGTTAGACAACTGTATTTGGCATTAATATGCACTTACTTTTACATATTAGTAAACATCCTCAACACTTGCAACTTTCGTCAAGTACCACATGATTTTCCAACAGATAACGTAAAACACAGGATGCAACATTGTATCCTGTTTTGTTAGCTTGATGTGGTACAACGTACAACGGGCATTGCTATTTTAATCTGTGTTTGTTACGACTATAATATAGACAATTCGTGTTACTAATAAAAAAATGATGTGAAATTATCCGACATACGTGAAATTTACCAAACCTGTCTTGAAATATTAAGATATTAGTATAGATTGATAACCTTTTCACTTGCTAATTGGATAATATTTGCACACTTCATCCAATTTCGCTATAGCATTAACCATTTTGAAAATTCTAAATCGCAAATTTTTATCTGATTAACACACAAAAACTAGTGCAAAGTTTCAGCATTTACTATATTGAAATGGTGTATTGTAGTCAGTCACTCAGTATTGGAACAAGGATTTGATATCTATAACTTTTACGTGTAAGCTAAATTGGACACACTCTTTGAGATGTTCTGATGATTGACGGCGACTACTTGTTAAACGAGATCAAGTGTATTCACCAAATTCAAACGTCATGTTAATACATATGATACCCCTGATGGCTGGGTGTTTGCAAGTAGCGAGTGACAGGGTGATCAATTCGGATACCTTTACTTGTTGTTAATGTTCTAAAATGTCTGCATTCAGAGATGCGAACCTGACTAATGTATTTTAATGCAGATGTGACTGTATAGGATTTTAGCGAGTCCTTTAAAAAGTGCAAGCTTGGAGTTTTAAGAAAGAGAATACTTTGGAAAGCGGGGAGGTTAAGACGTGTTTTAGTGTTGTTGGGTTTTGAGAAGAAATGTGTTTGTCAAGATCTGAGATGGGGACTTTGTTTGAACTATGTTTAGAAGAGTGTATGTGTATTAATAGAATTTATCAAAGTTTAAATGACAGTTGTAATAATGTAAGAAATAAATATATATAGAAAGTCCTGCTTTCTGTGTTAGTTGTGTGTGATGTTGGAACAATGGCTGAGCCTATAATTTGACAAAAAATAGCCTCGGTGATGTACAGGACATTTTAAATGTTGTCACAAATGATTTACTGTACTGTGTATTGCAGTTTGTGTTTTAGGTATTGCAATGTTTATAAACTGTTCAATTTCAGTAAATTACTAGTAAACCATCGTTTTGTATTTCTACACTTCTTCTGATCCTATTGCAAGTAGACGAATATAAAGTTGTTACTTTTTTTTAGAACAAAATTGTTAAAATAAGAATTTTTTATATAAATTGTTCAGACTATTAAAAGCATCTACTTTACAAATAGATACTAGTTTATATGTAGAAAAACATATAACAGAACAATAGAATGATACAAATATTAACTTGTATTAACAGAATTTGATACTTTACCGCCAATTTCAAGCTTATTGAACTGGAGTTCAGGTGTTGAACTGCATTAACCATCTCTTAAGGAATAGAAATGAACTAGTTGCAATTCTTACTGCGAAAGTTTTCTTCGTGGTGTGATGATTCTGTATATTTTCATTTTTGTTTTATTAAAGATGATCGATAACTTACTGTTCTTAGTCAAAACATACCCCACCTCTATCCATTCTGCATTGAATAATGAGATGCATCATCCGGGCAACTTATCTAGAATTTTCTTTCAGTCTGATTACCGGATTCTTTATTTAAATCGTTCACAAACTAGGAACCAATACTTAGTTAATCGACGGGTTCCCGCACCTACTTTTCAAGGAGGCCGGTCTACAATAACATAACTAAAACCGATCCAAATTAAGGCTATAAAAGACGCTGCGCTGACACAATTTAGCAGTCTGTTTCAAGTCACCGTAGAATCCAGATGCAGAGATTTGAAAACGAGGTAACCTAAAGACTGATTGTTTTAATTAACAATCTTATACGGGGAACCTTGTTTTGTATATACTATATCGTATGTAACATTGTACTTAAAACACAATGAGCTAAAGTTGCTCAGTGCATTTACATCGCATGTGAATGAGCTGTTATATAGTAAAGGTGTGTGAATGAGCTGCAGTTCGACTGAGCACTGCTCTTTGCTACAGGAATAACTGTCCGCTCATTGTGAGCGTTGTATGGATACGAGTACTGTTTGTCAGTACTGTTTTAGCCACGTATAAGAAAAAAAAGCCACAAAAAAGCCGTTTTAAGTGGCTAGAAACAGCCACGTAATTTTTTTTCAACTGCTTTTCAACTGTCCATAAAAATTACTAACCCTAAACCTTAGACACTTAACTACCCATTTGTGTGTACGGACGGACGGACGAACGTTTTGATGGAAGTGATGTTGTAGGGTGCGGTTTTTATGTTATAAAACATCTTTTTTTTCATAAAACAAAACAAAACCTATTTTCTTGCTAACCCTTATGTCACAAACCTTGAGATCCAACCCTAATGACACTAAAAAAGAATGAAAATAGTTGGGAAAAAAAAGTAAAAGAAAAATGTGAAAAAAATGGAATTAACCCCACAATGCCATTTTGTACGCATTTTGCACATGTGGGGTGAGCATTGCACCCCACAAGTACCAAAAAAACTCACAATGCCATTCTGTACTGGCAACGCAACCCACAACTGCCGCTCCAGACGTACGGACGGACGGACTAATAGACATATATATATTGTCAGGTAGGAAATGTTGTTACACTTATTCACATAAATATTCTAACTGGTAGAATTACCTACCTTGTTGATAAAATTTATGCCCATTTTTTATTTAGAGCAATATCCAGTGTACGTTGTACAGTAACGTAGTGAAGTATGGTTTCCGAGTGCAATCAATGACAAACTGGTAGTGAGTGTTATGACGTACGGAGCTCATACATGACTCGGATTGATGAACTTAACATTCTTTAACAATTGTGCATCCGTGTATGAATGAAAGTGTGTGTTATTGATTTTATAAACGATATGACAAACACCCCACCCACCTCACCACGGCGATGAAGTGTATGTTTTGGTGTACAAAAAGACAAATGTTACAGGAGCCAAATATTGATATTCTAAAAATATTTGTAAATGGCCAAAGGCACTATGTTGCCGATTTGCTAATATAACTTGAAATGATGATAAAAATATTTATTATGCTAATGATAATGTTCAATATATAAATGATAATGATATTATATTGTATGATATGATATGATATTATATGATATGATATGATATGATATGATATGATAATGATATGAAAATGATATTATATGATATGATAATGATATGATAATTATATTATATGATATGATAATGATATGATTATGATTATGATATAATAATGATATGATTAAGATAATGATATGATAATGATATGATAATGATATGATAATGATATGATAATGATATGATAATGATATGATAATGATATGATAATGGTAATGGTAATGGTATGATAATGATATGATATGATATGATAATGATATGATAATGATAATGATAATGATATTATAATAATATGATAATGATATGATAATGATAATGATATGATAATGATATGATAATACTATGATTATGATATGATAATGATATGATAATGATATTATATGATATGGTAATGATATGATAATGATATGATAATACTATGATAATTATAATGATATGATAATGATATGATAATGATATGATAATGATATGATATGATATGATATGATATGATATGATATGATATGATATGATATGATAATGATAATGATAATGATAATGATATGATAATGATATGATAGTGATATGATACCAGTAATAAATATTTCATTTAACTAGAGCTCTCTCATTTAGACAATTCATTCTGCCATGAGACCCTCAATAATAAATAAATAATAAATAAATAAATAAATAAATAAATAAATAAATAAATAAATAAATAAACACAAAATGATCTTAATACAAAACATTTTGTTTAGATTAGTGAACTCAATTGAACAATTCAATCTCTCATTAGACCTTTGTGGCAACCCTTATTGTAACAAAAACCCTTAGTGTAACATCAACCCTTAGTGAAACAAAATCAATTTTGTTACATTAGGGGTCATAACCGCAACCCTTAATGTAACACAAATATTTCATGACACTAAGGGTCAACATGTGACATATTGTTGAAATGTGTTACAAAAGTTAAGAAATCATCGTCTCTATAACATCTCTACCTATAACGGCAAATTACACAATAAATAAAATGTATCTGTTTAATACTGTTACATGTTGTTTATGTTACCGCCGTGAACTGTGGAGGTGGGTATAGTGCTTCTGATGTCCGTCCGTCCGTCCGTTCCTCCGTACGTCACGATTTTTAGGTCAAGGTCAATGTCACCGTTACTTAAAATCGAAAATCGCAGTCAACGCTCTACACAATCTAATTAAAATCAGATCAACTTTAGCTTTATTACTCCACGCATGGTAGATCTGACGACCACAAAGTCGATCTGATTTTAATGAGATTGCGCTCTACCGGCATTATTTTCCCTCTGATTCAAGTTGATGACACTTCACACAGATTTTTAGAACCAAGATACCTCGGGCGAGTTTGCGATTTTGGATTCAAGGGTCAAGGTCACCATTTAGAAAAAATAAAGTGCGTGGCATTCATGTCGTTTCGGATAGTCTTCACTTTTATCGTGTTTATTTCAACCAACAAATGTGACTGTAAATATGCTGTGGAATATCGGAATAATGATAATTTTAAAACAAAAAGTAAGAAGTCTTACAAAAAAAAAAAAGTTTCAGTGAATATTTTGTTAATTTTGTTTATTTTTCTTCACAAAATCACATCCACATAAACAAATTTTGATACATAAACGGTTGCGGTTATAAATAACCCTTAGTGTAACAAAACATATTTTTGTATTTTGTTACACTAAGGGTTTTGGTTATACATAACCCGTAGTACTGTAACAAAAAGATACTTATCGTCGCAATAAGATTTTCTTCACCAAATCTCATTCACATAAAACTTACTAATGTTTGTTACACTAAGGGTAGCGTTAGAAAGTACAATTAGAGTAACAAAAATACTTTGTCAGAGATGTTGGCCGTTTTTCTTAACCTCTGGTAGATAGTTTTTATTTAAATACGAAGTGGATAAACGAAAATTGACCCATAATTTTACATTCAGATTTCTGTTTATTTGTGTTTTTTAACAAGAGCTTGAGATGATAAGTGTCTACTTACCTTTCAACATGTTTTTGTTTCAAACACTAAGTGATAATTTTATTAGTAATGTTCCATATTATTCAAGATGAAGTTAATAATATATTGCGACGTCAGCCATCTATAAATTAATGTATTTGTAACGATGGGGATAAAATGAAGCATAGTTTTAGAACCAAAATTAAACTACAGCGGGCTATGTCACTTTCAAAAGTTGAAAATCTGAGAAAAAAAGAGAGAACAAGTTGTATCCCTTTTTGACAATCATATCTCAAGATACTGTTACCAATATTCTATTTGTATATTTTTTTTATTTTGATATCATTTAGATAAAATGTTGTGTGTAAATTCTAAATATGAGCATATTGAAAACACTACGCAACAGAACAGACGGATGAACGGACGGACGAACATGGATAACACTTAATACCCCCATTTCATAGCAGCGACAAATACATTTCTAGTTGAAAAAAACATTGATACACTAAGTGAACCAGTTTTATAATCAAATGTCAATACATGTACAAAACATACGATTACTGTAACTAAGGGTCGCAACCGTAATCATTAGTGTAACAAAACCCATTTTTGTTACACTAATGGTAACGGTTATGACCATTGGTGTAACAAAATTTGACCATTGGTGTAACAACAATTTGGTTCATATTACACTTAGGGTTTTTGTTACACTAAGGGTTGACACAGTTCTTCAACAATACATTTCAATAAAAGTGAACTTCTATCAATATCTCAAATAAACTTAAGGGATGCATGGTTATATTCAGTATAGGCTAATGTATTATGTACAATTACTAGTTCACAATTACTAGTTTACTGGTATATATTGAATAAAGCGAGACATAAAGTAGTACTCAATATGGGGTAATGTATTGTGTGCAATTACTAGTTTACAATTACATAGAATACTGGTATATAGACACACGGTAGTACTCCATATGAGGTAATGTATTATGTACAATTACTGGTTTACAATTACTAGTTTATTGGTATATATTGAATAAAGCCAGACATATGGTAGTACTCGGTATGGGGTAATGTATTGTGTGCAATTTATAGTTTACAATATCTTAGAAAACTGGTATATATTGATTAAAGCGAGAAACATGGTAGTACTCGGTATGGGGTAATGTATTGTGTGCAATTACTAGTTAACAATTACTTAGAAAACTGGTATATATTGATTAAAGGAGACATATGGTAGTACTCGGTATGGGGTTATGTATTGTGTGCAATTTATAGTTTACAATATCTTAGAAAACTGGTATATATTGATTAAAGCGAGACATATGGTAGTACTCGGTATGGGGTAATGTATTGTGTGCAATTACTAGTTAACAATTACTTAGAAAACTGGTATATATTGATTAAAGGAGACATATGGTAGTACTCGGTATGGGGTAATGTACTTGTGTGCAATTACTAGTTAACAATTACATAGAATACTGGTATATATGAACAAAGCGAGACATATGGTAGTACTCGGTATGGGGTAATGTATTGTGTGCAATTACTAGTTAACAATTACATAGAATACTGGTATATATGAACAAAGCGAGACACGTGGTAGTACTCGGTATGGGGTTATGTATTGTGTGCAGTTACTAGTTAACACTTACTTAGAATACGGGTATATATATATGAACAAAGCAAGACACATTGTAGTACTCGGTACGGGGTAATGTATTGTATGCAAGTATTAGTTAACAATTAATTAGAATACTGGTATATATGAACAAAGCGACACATATGATAGAACTCGGTATGGGGTAATGTATTGTGTGCAATTACTAGTTAACAATTACTTAGAATACTGATATATATGAACAAAGCGAGACACATGGTAGTACTCGGTATGGGGTAATGTATTGTGTGCAATTACTAGTTAACAATTACTTAGAAAACTGGTATATATTGAATAAAGCGAGACATATGATAGAACTCGGTATGGGGTAATGTATTGTGTGCAATTACTAGTTAACAATTACTTAGAATACTGATATATATGAACAAAGCGAGACACATGGTAGTACTCGGTATGGGGTAATGTATTGTGTGCAGTTAACAATTACTTAGAAAACTGGTATATATAGAATAAAGCGAGACATATGATAGAACTCGGTATGGGGTAATGTATTGTGTGCAATTACTAGTTAACAATTACTTAGAATACTGGTATATATGAACAAAGCGAGACATATGATAGAACTCGGTATCGGGTAATGAATTGTGTGCAATAACTAGTTAATAATTACTTAGAATACTGATACATATGAACAAAGCGAGACACATGGTAGTACTCGGTATGGGGTAATGTATTGTGTACAATAACTAGTTTACAATTACTTAACATATTGGTATATATGAACAAAGCGAGACATATGGTAGTACTCGGTATGGGGTAATGTATTGTGTACAATAACTAGTTTACAATGACATAGAATACTGGTATATATTGAATAAAGAGAGACACATGGTAGTACTCGATATTGTGTAATGTATTGTGTGCAATTACTAGTTTATTGGTACTCACCGGTAACTCACGAGTACATATTGCATAATCTTATGCACGCATGCCCACTTCAAACTTTGTATTTTACCCGTTTGTAACTGAATTTAAAGCATGGTTAACCGTGGCGATGCAAGGTTTTAAAACCCCAATACTTCAAAGGAAAATGCCTCTTCCATACGATAACTGAGTCTTATCTTAACAAAGCACAAGCAAATTTTATAAAATTTAGTTTTTACTGATATAATAGGGTTACTTGCAAGAGTAATGTTAACACCAATTACATGTGTCACTTTAACTAATTCATGATATTTGTTGTTTACAGCACGTATCACGTGAGTATTTGTATGGCACGACTTGATATCACGTAACCGACTTATAAACCTATCGGTGTCTTCATGAGAGTGTGCTTCTTGGCCAAAGTTGCAAACAATCAAACGGAGTATGCACACGATTGGCTTCGCGCATTGGCAGTAATAACTATGTCAAGCAAATGCCAGTATTTTAATGGGATCAATATTCAGATAAAAAATTATTCGCGCCAGGAAAATGTTATAATAGCCAGATTTTTGTTATGTGATATCTGATTGACAGTTGACCTAAAATTGATTTTGTTTAAACTGACTGGATTATTTTCTGAACTATAGGCATGATAATTAGTAAAGTGAAAATTTTGATTTGTTTATTGATTACCTTTCTAATGATCACGTTGCTTCGTCAGCCTCTGGTGAAGTCTTTGTGGCAATATAAAGTGAGACCGGTATCCAGTCAGATAGACGGATTAAAATATAACAAGAAACTCGTTGTTGTTTCCCCTTACATTGGAAAAATGTGTCTGTGCAGTACAATGTACACGGTGACAATATATTAATTGGAAAACGCGACAATCAATTCGTTATCGATCAACTGAAATTATCAATTGCAAGGATTAGAACGACTTCTATCTATCTTTATATTTTGCCACATGCCTTCACAGACATAATCGGGCAGCTGCACGTCGTAATAAAGGTAAAACATAATAAGGAAAAAAAGGTAAAATAGCGTTAAAGGTGTTAAAACAGTTCGACAAGATAAAAAGAAGTTTAAAAAACGAACTCAAAATGCTCATGGTTTAGTGTGCTGCAGCTGGCTAACTGCAAGCTTGAATGAAATAAAGTCTTGCAGGAGTACAGCATCTGCAGGTAACGAATTCCAGTGTACTATAGGCATAGTGCCACCATTGCAAAAAGGAAGTGCTTCCGTGGGGTAGTCGAATAATGGCGGTTATAAATAATCCATAATTCTTCTTCTTTAAAAATGCATTTTCCTTATTTTAATGCTCATTTTTTTATTTGAATGGCATTATTGATGTATTTTGAACATTTTGATAGCATTGTCATGTTTGAATTGTGAATTTAGAAAAAAAAATGATGCTTGGAAATTGGGGTATGAATTCATGATTTCGGAAGTCTACTTTCACTTTGTCACCAGTGTACACACTGAGCAGAAAAAAAATCTCTTATATGACAATGACCCCTACTTTTCTCATCATATTTTGATAGTGCAGAGGTTGACAAACAGTAAAATGTAGGTTTCATTTCTTTCATTTGGGACCCTCTATGAATTATTTACTATAGAATAAAGAACAAAAATCAATGGTGGGGTTACACCAATAAGAGAGACTTGAGTGAAATGGGGGTGATTTTCCAAAATGTTAATTGTAGGTAAAATAACCTCTTTTTTACACTCTCATAGTATTAAATGACAAATTGGAGACATTTGCTTCATAAAAAACACATTTTGGCAAGTGTTTGCCTCAAATAAAGCATATATGTGCATATTTACATTGAAATTTCATGAAAAATCACAAAATTTTGAAGATTTTTTATTTTGGATGATTTAAATGTGCAATTTTTAGCATGTACATTGTATTGAATAATGTATTTTGGTAAGAAAATGTCTTCAATGTATCATGAGACTATTTTGGTGTAAAAAAAATTTAATGGAATTAGGTAAAAAAAAATTTTTTTTGGTAAAATTAGTCAAACACATCATATTGCATGTCGGTCAACATCTGGCGCCTGTATATAATGATCATGTAAAAAGTGGTATTTTGACAAAAGTTTCAGTATGTAATGCCTGCAACTTGGCAGTATTACTTCAAATTGGTAGTACTTAGTAAAAATGAGGTAATAATGAAATTAAAAAAAAAAAGAGTTTCCTTATAAGAGAGACTTGAGTGAAATGGGGGTGATTTTCCAAAATGTTAATTGTAGGTAAAATAACCTCTTTTTTACACTCTCATAGTATTAAATGACAAATTGGAGACATTTGCTTCATAAAAAAACACATTTTGGCAAGTGTATGCCTCAAATAAAGCATATATGTGCATATTTACATTAAAATTTCATGAAAAATCACAAAATTTTGAAGATTTTTTATTTTGGATGATTTAAATGTGCAATTTTTAGCATGTACATTGTATTGAATAATGTATTTTGGTAAGATAATGTCTTCAGTGTATCATGAGACTATTTTGGTGTAAAAATTTTAATGGAATTAGGTAAAAGTAAATTTTTTGGTAAAATTAGTCAAACACATCAAAATTGCATGTCGGTCAACATCTCGCGCCTGTATATAATGATCATGTAAAAAGTGATATTTTGACAAAAGTTTCAGTATTTAATGCCTGCAACTTGGCAGTATAACTTCAAATTGGTAGTACTTAGTAAAAATGCGGTAAGGCCTAAAAAAATAAATGATGTGTTTAAGGTTTCATGCTGAAAAAAAATTGGGTCGGTAGGTAGGACTATTTTTTTTTTTTGGCTGATTTTTTTAGATGAAAAATCAAAGGGTCGGTGTTTTTTGGTTATTTTTTTCTTCATTTTCTCTCGCAGTTATTCAATTTTGAATGCCAAGTAATGACACCTTTTTCAAAAGCATTTGGTGACAACATAATTATTGTATACTTTTGTAGTTTGTCTGCTTTTGTAGTTTGAATGTTTTCCTTTCCACTTTCAATATATTCTCATTTGTTCTGCACCATGTGCACCATATTGCAATAGGTTAGATTGGGTATTCAACAGAATCTGTTAAAAAAGTATTATTAATATATAAAAGGAATTTAGTTTTATATATTTAATATATCTGTGAAAATATTTCAAAACTACCAACCAATTTTGACACTTGGACATAATCCTGAATTTCAAATTTGTGCCAGAGTTTGTGTTCATTTCACATGTAAAAACGCTTCCTTTTTGGCCTTCCTCAGGTGCAGGGTGGAACAGAAAAAAGACCCTTTCCACAGTGAATGAATAGTTGATTGGCTGAATAACCTTTTTGCCGGCGGTATGTTCATATATGTGACCCTTTTTGGAAAGCAATGAGGGAAACTTTTTTTTTTACACCTAGCATTCTAACTTCCTAATAAGTCTTAACAAGTGCTTATGTAAATAAATATCCGCTTTGATCCCGCGATTTTCCCGTCCAATAAAAAAAACAAGGCAAATACCGGAAATAAGTCCGATGTTTAAACCGAGATTAGAAAGTTGCGCATGCGCGCCTCGATACCTTATACAAAAAATGGCGAACGATTCGCGATGAATAGATTCCTTGGAGATTCAACAAGAATTTCCTCGTGTTATAACTTATTGCCGAGGAACATTCATTGTCTAGTTTGCATATTTAATAATTATAATTGCGTTGAAATGTAGAAAGAATAAATTCTGTAACCATTTCAGAAACGAATTTGTGTCATTTCTTTTTCACAGTTTTTCAGATTGTTTACTTTTGGTCTTCAGGCACAGTTGTGCTTCGAATTTCAAGTCGCACTTTTCTAAAAGTTTCGTCTTTGGTATACAGTTTTATATATTGGTGTTCGCCCGATACTTGGAGCACCTGAACCATCCCTAACACGACAGTCGGCGAATTATTTTAAATTTTTTTTTTTTTAAAAAAAAAATATACGGTCGGGACCTTTTACTATGGGTCGGTCGGGAAACCGTAAACACAACATTTATTTTTTTAGGCCTAATTATGAAATTAAAAAGAAAAGAGTTTCCTTATAGGCATAGTGCCACCATTGCAAAAAGGAAGTGCTTCCGTGGGGTAGTCGCATAATGGCGGTTATAAATAATCCTCAATTCTTCTTCTTTAAAAATGCATTTTCCTTATTTAATGCTCATTTTTTTATTTGAATGGCATTATTGATGTATTTTGAACATTTTGATAGCATTATCATGTTTGAATTGTGAATTTAGAAAAAAAAATGATGCTTGGAAATTGGGGTATGAGTTCATGATTTCGGAAGTCTACTTCCACTTTGTCACCAGTGTACACACTGAGCAGAAAAAAAATCTCTTATATGACACATGACCCCTTCTTTTCTCATCATATTTTGATAGTGCAGAGGTTGACAAACAGTAAAATGTAGGTTTCACTTCTTTCATTTGGGACCCTCTATGAATGACAAGCCTTCAAACTTTTATTATTTACTATAGAATAAAGAACAAAAATCAATGGTGGGGTTACACCTATAGTAAGGGGAAAGAATAAATACCTGTAGTAATCAACCCTTGTGTGATTCTGTTTGAATGACATAGAGTGACAATATCTTGATAACCGGTGGTTAGCTTCAAAGTAATAACGTGGGACAATTTCAGACATCCCACTGGCTTGTCGAGGGAAGTTATCCCCCTTGATATCGGCGGTTTTTATTACTTACCTGGCTAAGCCGTGATATTTGATTTACATAGGAACATATATGAGACATTAAATGTTATCGTTATAACTGTTTCATTATTAAATTGCCAACCTATTACAACCTCTAGTCATTAGGCTAACAATATAACCTTTATTATGATTAAATAAAAATTAAAATAAGTTGAAGTTTTCTTGTTTCCTTTTTTAATTTTTTAACAGCATATATACTCCTTTTATGTTCATATAAAAATTACTCAAAATCTGTTTTCCGGCCACTTTTAATGTCTTATAAATCTTAGTTGTGATTTTTTTTTCTAACCTATTACAATGTATACTTTTATTACAAATAAAATTCTCTTTACGCATCGACTTCAAAAATATATATAAAATATATTTTACTCACGAACGCATTTTGTAACGTGATAAACACACCAACAAGACAAAACTCTATACTTGACTCTATTCATATTCCCAATGACATGGTTTACATTGTAGACACAAAGTAATCCGTCTGAAATAAGTGATCATAGTGCATATTTACCATTTACTTATGAACTGAACTCATCATATGAAAGGACCGTCTGGCTATATAAAAAAGCAAATTTTGATTTATTAAATAATAAGATATCGTCTTTCAACTGGAGCTGTCATTTAGATGGATCGGTACACGAAGCTTGTGATATGTTTACAGATATTTTTATCAAATTTGTTAAATTATGTGTATCATTCAAAAATGTATGTGTTTGACCTGACGATATACCCTGGTATGATTCTGAAATTCGAAAAAATGTTAAAAATATAATATAATAAAGACAATATAAAACGAACTGCAAAAAACGCTGGAAAATTAAATGATTGGTCTGAAAAAGATTATAAAAAGATTCGAAATAAAGTAAACACCTTAAAAAACATGCAAAAGAACAATTTTTAGTAACTTAGAAATACAATTTAGCTAACTTGCTGTATAATGATAAAATGGGATTTTGGAAAATAATACGCCATTTTGTTAAGAATAACAATACGTCTTTTAACATTCCCCCAATTTGTGTAACGTCGCCAAATGGTCAAAACAATATTTATTACTATTAATCAAGGAAAATCAGATTGTTTGAATGATTGTTTTTCGTCGATATTTAGCGTAGATGACTCAAATGTAACCCTTCCTGAACTCAATCTCAGAACAAAAAATCAAATTGATAGTTTTCATATTACTCAAACTGAAATTAATGATATTATCTCCTCACTGAATACAAATAAAGCCAGTGGTCTAGATCAAATAAGCCATAACATGATAAAGGGATATTCAGACTCTATCACAAAACCATTAGCTATTATTTATAATCGTTCTGTAGGAGAGAGTATTCATGGAAGATAGCTCGAGTTCCTCCAATCTTCGAAAAGGGAGATAGACCATTTACTTCTAAGTATAGACCCGTTTCACTTCTAAGCTTTTGTGGAAAGATTCTTAAAAGATTACTTTTAAAATATGTACAACTTCTTCTTAAAAAATCAACTTTTGTACAAATATCAGTCTGTTTTTTTACCTGGTCACAGTACAACTTATCAATTAGTCGACATATATCACCATATCTGTCAAACGCTGGATAATAATAAGTTTTCATGTATGGTGTTTTGCGGTATCTCAAAAGGGCTTGACAAAGTATTGCATAGGGGACTGCTTTTCAAACAACGCGAAAACGGAATTGGAAAGTTATCAAAATGGGTATCAAAATTCTTATCAAATAGACAACAAAAGGTTGCCATTCACTCATAACTATCTGACCTTAAACAAGTCACCGTTCCACAAGGCGCAGTCCTTGGTTCCATTTTATTCCTCATGTACGTTAACGATATCTCAGATTCACTACTTAGTCTTACAAAATTATATGCTAAGGATAGTCCTTTATTTTATTCAGCTGTAACCATTTAAGACATTGAAGGAATAATTAATTACGATACAATAATAACAGAATGGTCAAAACAATTGTTGGTTAAATTCAATCCAAATAAATCTGAAGCAATGTCCTTTATCCTTATAAGTGATAATTTTTATCCACATTTTATTGTTGTTTACACTGAAATAATGACTGTACAAAACCATAAACATCTGGGAGTTACATTTAATAGAAATGGAAAATGGACACAACATATAGAAGAAATTTTAATTTCCTCGTCTAAAATAATTGATATAATGCGAAAATTGAAATTTTCTCTTAACAGAACAGCATTAAATCAAATATACTTATCATATGTTCGACCTATTCTCGAGTATGCATCTATTGTATGGGACGGTTGTACAGTTTCTTCATCAGAATCCCTTTAAAAGCCTCAAAACGAAGCTGCTCGCGTTGTTACCAGACTTACACGATCCGTTTCGTTAGATAATCTATATAAAGAATGTGGTTGGGAAATTCTATCCCAAATAAGAGAAGAGAAAGTCAAAAGCGTTGCTTTAAGTTTAAGTCAGTTAATCGTATGGTCCCTGATTATATAGATGATATTATGCCTCCTCTTGTTGGTGATATTACACGTTACCCATTACGTAACAAAAATGATATTGAGCTTCCCCTTACACGAACTGCTTTATTTAAAATAAATTGTATCCCATTCTCGATATCATAATCGTATATTCCAGGAAAGGCCAGTCTCGTGAAAATCAGATTTCCGTGATGTACATGAAAAGATACTAGGGCTCAGGAACAAAAAGGTATTAAAGGACTCTGATAATTACAAGCATGTGGAAGTTGCAAATCTCACTCAGTAGAACACAAGAAGAGATCACTGTTACGTCTAATGCCACATGGAAATAACTTCCGGGTTGATGCGAATGAACGTATCGGAGCCCGTTAGGATTAGGATAAACCGACGCAGAACGCTTGAGAAGCCTCCCAACCCACTGGATCCGTTAGACTAGCACATATAAATGTATGTGGACGGAATAAGGAAAAGCTGATGTTACGTGAAAGCATTGTGCGCCACGCCAATCTGTGAAACTCTTAATATTATCTCATGAATATTAAGAGATTTTCCAGAGCGAGGCCGGGTGAGCAAGCTGCTTGTTTACATCTCCCAAGCATGGCTACTTACAGTGCTAGAGGTTTATCACTATTTCCACATTTTGCGTTCTCTTTTGTTGAAGATCATATTAACGAAACAAAAATGTCATCTGGAACAAATTAATAGAAAGAGGATTCAACTACATGTATTTTAGTCAAAACTATATAGATGAGTTAATTTTTACTTATTACGTACATACTATAAACCCTGTTATTTCATATAAAAAGAAATCTCTTCATACATTTCTATTCAACATCTTGATCTGTAGTATCTATCCCATTACCAATGCACTTTTCTAAATCTTAAGGCCAAACAGATTTTCAATTTCTTAATTTGAATTGTTTCCTTTGCTGACAAACACAGTGTATCCTCAGTAGTGTATATAAAACTTTATCTGAGAAGCAATTAGTTATATTTGTTTGCAGATCTATATCATTTCCTTGAGAACTTAGAATTGACCTGATGGTGAAAGGGTCATAAATTAAATAGTTATTTAGATTGTGCTTGTTGGATTTTGCAGGTATTTGTGGCTATTACCGTATTTGCTCTAATTTCTTGTTTTTGGTTTTAGTTCAATTGAATAATTGCAAATCGGACGTTTAAGGGAAATACTATCATTCCCAGTAAAAGAATGAAACACCAAAACAAGATGCTGGTATGTTAAACATTTTATTTGTTATATCAAGTAAATTTCAACATTTTTGACATAACATTGACATCTATATACATACAAATACCAAACAAATAAGTTTATTTTATATTTTCAGGTAACATTTTCTTTAGCTTGCATTCAAAACATAGTAAAATCAACATATATGCAAGTCGAGTGCCTGTGGACACATTGTGGGTAGCCTACTTTACCAGCTTGCAAAGTATAAAATGTTGACATCAAGGGCTCTGTTTGAAGATGTGTCAAAGTATATTTGTCCCAGTCATGACATGAACCAAAAGGAGTAAGAATAGAAGGGAAAGTTGTAGTTGTGCAATATTTAATTGTCAGTGGTCATCGAAGATTTTGACATCATCAACACCACGAGATTTTAAAATCTACTCTTTACAATCCAGTATGTGCGTGGAGATGGTGTCAACTGGAAATGTCATGTTGATGAGTTGCAGTCATGCTGATCATACCAGCAATATAGCTTGAGAAGATTGGGAGCATTCCTTATACGTTTTTTTTCAAGTACATAGAGGAACTGTTTAGTCATAGCAACAGTTACTTAAACAAAATTGTGTATTCAGTTTGTTTGACGAAACAACATTTTCTAAATTATTAAAACAGAACTTTATGTGCAACAGTCACAACACACTATTAGACGATGACAAACAGGTATTCTGGAATAATTAACATTGACAAAAGCGCAACTCGGAAAGTTTGAAACTCAGAACAATCAATTACAACACGTGTACTTGGATAAAGTGTTTTGAATTCTTTGTATTTCATGTTTTGATAGCCACAGAGGGATCGAAATTAATAAAATATATAGATTTACTCGTGTAGCAATTTTCCTATTAACAATAGATAATGGACAGTTAAATAGCACTGATAAATCATGTTCTGCATGTAACAGGCCAGCCCTCAACCTACACAAAATCATTGACAATTTTTTAATAAAAAACATTGCACGTCTTCGTCCAGCAAGACTAACTGATATATATGAAATAAAGCCAGTGTGAAATATAATCAGGTATTTATCATTAGTGATTTATTTACACCAAAATGTTGATGTCTAATTTTTTTTTTTGCATATTTTTACATTCATATGTTTTGAACTTCAATTCAGTTGTCTGTAACTTCATTTCCTCCTGCAAATTCTTTTCATCTGTAGCCATGAATTCAAAAGACATTCCGTCCATACTTGTGTCCGTATCTGTATTAATTGTTGTGGATATATCACTGAAAAAGATATTATAACAACAAAATGTAAGCCAAAGTCATTATTATTTGTTTATTTTAAAAAATTAGTTTGCATGATAAATGCCAGTACTAATGATAGTACTCTTTAAATGATTAATTACTGTTACTTTGTTTATTTGTTTCTCATTTTTTTTTCAAAATATATAAATCACAAACATATCTATCTCACAATTATTTTACTCTGTGTTACCTTTCTGATACTTTCATACTTATTTCCCAGATCCGGGGCAAGCTGTTCCTCTCAATGATTACTTTCCTTGGTGTTTTTATTACAGCCCAATTAAAAAATTATGGGACAATACCCATGTTAATGTCTTCTTGACAAGTCGATTTAAAATCACCAGTCTTGTAGTTTGGACACACAACCAGTTATCTGAAAGATTTGTTTTACATTAATACGTTAAGAGAGATTTTTCAGAATGCGAAGATAAACAAAGGGATATATTTATTTTAAGTAATATACATTGCTATATGAAGGTGTGACAGTTTCCAAAAACTGTGTATGATGAAAAATGACAGTTGGTATTTGATTTTCAGTACCATGTAAATTGGTAAACAAGAAATAAAAGTAAATACTAGTATATAGATATAATAGATTAACCTGAAGGAATACAAAGTAATAATTACCTTGAAAAGGGGTCCCTCATCTCTTCTGATTTTTACATTTTACAAAATATTTTTTCTATGTTTGTATCTGAGTATCTGCCATCAGATACACAAAATTAAACGCAACACTCAAGCACTACCTCTACCGCTAGCCATGATCCTGGTCAGTTTGTTTGCTCACCCGGCCTCGTTCTAATTATGGAATCTAAGGCATACATACAATTTGAGAGAGGAGTATAGGCGGGGTTTTGTAGCATTTTGATATTTGAGACACCACATGCTAAATTCCAGTGAACCTTTAGGATATCATAATATATTGCAGTTATTTACTGGTTTTGTATATTCTTACTTTTAAACGTTTGTAGACCTATTTAAGGAGAACTTAACTACACAAACGATTTTGGTAAATGTATCACATGGATCTATTTTATAAAGCTGGGTACAAGGAAGGCCTAAATAAATATAGCAAAAAAATAATCACAGTGGTCCCTTATTTTTAAAAAAAAGTACAGTATGTACAATAGGATATAGGCCTGGATTCAGGAATTTCGTTATAAATCACACGAGGACATACTTTTTGTAAACTATTGACCTTAAGATTGTTATGGTAAAATAATTTATATCATTCTTTTTGGTGGTGAAAATTAAGGACAGTCTCCTTCAGAGCTAGAAAAAGTTGCACCTCCTCTCCTACACTTATGTCAATGGATATGTAAGCATCTGCAGCGCATTCATGATATCATAGTTTTAACACGTGTGTGTATCTGGGCTGGCAGGTTAGTCGTGATTTTGGAGAGAGAATATTCAATTGAATGGCGCGTGCTATGTACTAGCACCAAATTTTCAATCAATTTAACTTTACTTGCTATATTTTAGGAAGCGTGCCCCGGATGTTCTGCTCCTTCTGAATCCGCTTTTGAGCCGGTCTGTATGACCTGTGGTTTTATTGAGAGAGTCCTACCTATCATCAACATTTATTTTAATTCAATACAAAAGGTTCTTGTGTTTCTGTGTTGCTTACTTTACAAACTATATTTTCATCGAAAAAGTCAGTAAGTCAGTTTCATATAATACCGAATGATGGCCGATAATATTTTGTTGGGAAATAATAAGACGGCGCCGCTTGACGTCATAATGTTGAAATTAGACAAATTAAGACGCTAGGTGGCTCTTTAGGTTATGCTATATAGAATTACAGAATGACATCGAACCACATCAGAATGACATCGAACTTCATCAGAATGACATCGAACCACATTAGAATGACATCGAACTACAACATAATGTAAAGTGACCACATCAGAATAACATCGAACTACATCATATTGTAAAATGACCACATCAGAATGACATCGAACCGCAACAGAATGACATCGAACTACAACATAATGTAAAGTGACCACATCAGAATAACATCGAACTACATCATATTGTAAAATGACCACATCAGAATGACATCAAACCACATCAGAATGACATCGAACTACAACATAATGTAAAGTGACCACATCAGAATAACATCGAACTACATTATATTGTAAAATGACCACATCAGAATGACATCGAACCACAACAGAATGATATTGATGTATTACGCATTAGATTTTATTTATAGACAAAACTAAGTTTATTGACAATGGGAAATTACACGTCGTTAACGTAGCGGACACATGTCTCGCTTACGTCTAAAAACGGCTACAATATATATTTAAACTCAGATTTACTAGTTACTCAAATATGTAATGACATGGCGTCTGTTACTTACCATCTGTCAATTTCATGGTATTTTTATCAATATATGATAACAGTGCATTTAATTCTTACCATCTAGCAGTTTCATGGTAGATTTATCAACATATTATAATAGTGCATTCAATTCTTACCATCTAACAGTTTCATGGTATACTTATCAATATATGATAACAGTTCTTTCAATTCTTACTATCTGCAGTTTCATGTAGTTTAAACAACATCTCATATATGAGCTACCGTCATTCTCAAAAAAGCAATTATATCTCTACATAATTTCTCATTTATAATATACAATATTACAATATTCGCATTGTGAATATCAGAATAAGCATCAACACAATCTAATTACACATATCAATCAATTATAACATGATGAATTTCAATACTTCATCGTAAACACGATAGCAAAAGCACAAAATACGTTCTCAGATTCCTCGGCCTATATTCTAACAAAATGCTTCTCAATACCGTGGATGTGTATTAAATTACAGACATTATCGTCGGAATGGATATGAACAATTTATACAACTTTACTTAGATTTGATTTTGTCAAAGATATATCTATCAAACATTTAAAAACAACATAATATAAAATTCACATACCCATCTGCCATTATGTACTGGAACAGTAACATGCTCAATCTTTCTCGTCACAACCACTCCAAAGATGATTTTGCTAATATTGGACAGTGCTTCCATAATACAGTCAGAATATATAGCAAAACAGTCCACATACCTTAGTGAATTTCGTGCAAATTATGAAAAAAAAAACTTGCATGTGTCGTACGAGAATCGTACAATGCAGATTTTACGCGAGTAGGCCAGTGTAAACTTAAATTAGTTTTATAACAAATAAACCCGTTTAATTATTCTAACTTTCTTGATACTTAATGGACTTTGATAAAATAAACTTCAAAATGATTTATTCTTAAATCAAAGAATGAAAATGTAAAAAGATCCTAAAAACGTTACTCCTATCGAGCTACGATACGTTTTAACAATTCTACGCTACCTGTTTTAAATATAGCCTATATCATTACAATGGACACGTACTAGCTGACACTACTAAATTAGGCCACAGCAAAATAATTATTGTGTTACAACAATGAAAAAGTTGAAATGTAAATATTTTGTTATAGTAACATGTATGCGATATATATGTAAACTTGTATGTGTATAATATAATAAGTAGCACCGAATAAGAAAATGAGTGTTGAAAGTTTCTGTTAACTAAGTGTAAACATTACAATGGCATATGCAAATAGTTTTTAAATGGTTACCGGTATGTAATATGCCAACCTTGTGTTTTGTTTCGATAAGGTGGTATTTTAAAGTTTACATTTTTATTTTATATTCCTGCAAATTATTTTCATATGAATAACCAAACAGTTGAATAACCAAACAGTTGATCTTTCAGTGAGGAAAGGTTGACATATACTTTGGAAATATTCTATCAATTACAAAATACTAAAAACAATCCTTTGACTTTCAGTTAATGGAATGATGGTGATATTCTACCAAAAATCATAATATGAAATGATCAACATGCTTAAAATTCGTTTACATGAAATAACAGCTGCATGATTTAACGATGCGCTAAAACAGTCTAACTGTTGTTGTTTTGTACTTTTCAAATTCAATGCATGTATTTAATATTTTGTAACGATCAAATTCTGTGCATCATACTTTTGTGATACCTTCTCAGTTGTGTGTGTACATATGTGTAGCTAGCTTTGGGTTTATATCTATGAATTAGATATAATCTCGTATATAAATCAAACATTATGTGGAAATTGTACTTGTATAATTATACGAAATTGTTACGTTTACTGATCGTCATGAAATATGCTTGTATATGTATCCCTATTGGCTTTTAGCTTATAATGGATTTGAAATAAACTACTACTAATAATAATCAATATTTTAGATTTCTCAAGTTTTATGACCCCGCCTGGAGGCACAACTATTTCATTCATTCATTCATTCATTCATATTTCTCAATTTCATTCATTCATTCACTCAGTGAAATAAATCAATTGGCATTTTTTGGTGTTATTTTAAAAATATTTTTACATGTATTTGACAACTTAATATTTAATTAGAATTAATCTAATACATTCTATCATATACTTGTACAACTTACTTTTCTAAAGAAAACAACAAGATTTCCTTATTGAAAAATATTAATTCAACTTAAAATACTTCTATCTCTATTTTTCTTGGTAAAAGTTGGCAAAAGTTTGGGGGGTGGGGGATATCGAATTTAAATTTTGTTAAAAAATTGAAATGCTTTTGGCTTCAATCTAGATACATGTAGTTAATAATCACTGACTTATATTTAATACAAATATTGACAATAAAATTCACGCCTACAATAATAAGCAGAAAAGTTAACTGTTAAAAAGGACCAAAGTCTTAATTTTTATTTCTTAATTCTTTATTTCATTAAGATTAATTCGTTTTTAAAAACAAATCACCAAGCGTCATCATGAAAACAACAAACAAATTCCCTGTTCATGATCAGTTTATTAGGGGCACCCAACTGTTTTATGACCAATAAACGTATGACCTGAGGCAAATAAAGACAATAAAACTGATTAATTTATCCCGCGTTGCAATTTTACGACAAACTACTTTTAACGTCATTGGACATTTCCGCTAGACAAAATATTTTATATACAAAATATTCATTTTAAAAAAAGAAAAAAAAAGAACTTTTCATTTTTTTAATATTTTCATAAAAGAAATGATACTTTATTCTACACACCTTAACACCTGTTTGAATGAACACACGTATACATATACGCGCGTGTGCGTTTTTTGTTTGCTAATTCTGTTTTGTTCGTTTTGATTTTCTGTTCATACATTTGTTGTTTTAATGCAAACCATTACTCGTAATTAACATTTTTTTAATTCTAAAAAAGAACATAAAATGAGAAAATACTTAAACCACTGGTACTTTGGCCCTAAGGTATTAATTAAGTACATCTAAAGTTAAGAGTTTAACAGTTTATACGGTTACCATTATATGGGGGCAATAAAACCAATAGGAACCTTTCCCCTTTTTGTAATGTTTTATTACCTGGTGAATAAACGAAAAATTTCTTTTTAAAAATTGTGTCAACATTTTTTAAATGATGACTTATAGTTATATTTTATTATGTGTCTCATACTGGTAAAATATTAAAAACAAAACATACCCTAAGGCATAATGACGGTATAAACTTTTGCTAATTGTCATTAAGGTCAATATGGTTCGGTCTGCTGCCAGTAAGCGCTGTAAAAACTGTGAACATACAATTGATAAACTTGCTTTCATAATTACTTTGTTTATTTTATAACAACAACAATAAAGCGGATTAACATGGCAATTTACAGATCATTAAATCACAAGTCATTCAAATAGCGCATTATCTTATTATTAACAATACTTTATTCAATAAAGATAAAATTGACTAAAGTTTCACTATTCATGATACATTTATACATACATACATTAATAATATATATAACAGCAGCATGATTTCTTAATAATATTAAAGTTATAAAGTAGCGTAGCAGTGGCTCTTAAAACGCGACCTTCAACTATCGCCCGCAGGTAGACACGTGACCAATATCGTTCCGGTTCTGTTCGCGGACGTAAAGAATGAAAAATAGAAGAATTACTAATAATTTTGTTAAAAAAAGACCATGTTACCAACTGATTAAACAATCTAAAAATGTACTGCTGGAAAAATAAGCATCTTTAAATTTTGAAATTAATTGCAAAAAATATGTCATTATATATTACTTCGCACGGGACCTTCCTCTTTGTGATTTGATAAACTTTCCAACAGTTACTGAACATTAAGTGATGTGTGATGCATTTCTAAGTAGAAGAACAGTCCTCCCGCGCATACCTGAAAATATTTACCACATACATCCGTGGCCGAGTGGTCTGACATGCCGTCCTATGATCACTTACCTCCCATCACTAGTGTCGTAGGTTCTAATCCCGATCGCTCAAAAAATTCCATTTGAGAAAGTTTGCCAGTTACTTGCAAAAAGACGGTGGGTCACTCAGATTCATTCTGAGGTTTTCCTCCACCAATAAAACTGGATATGCCATAATTATATAACCTCAACTGTGTTGAAAATGGCGTTAACATTTAAAATAAAATTATTTTGGACCGTACAGTGTATGGCTATCAATAATGGCATCAATGGCACGTTATAGATGTTTCATTTCAATCAGTTAAATTCAAGTTGTGGTTACATTCATAATTATATTATCTACAATCAGATGCATAAAACATCAATATAAAATCGCTAATAGCAATTGGCAATCAGGATCGGCGTCAACTTTGTTTCAGAGTATTTTCATTTATTTAAAGAGCGAAACCTGCCCTATAGCAGAAACGCTACAATTATGCCGATACGGTATGCTAATAAAACAAGCATAAAAGAACGCTAGAGGTGCTTATAAATTAAAACCTCACTTTTCGATGATTTAAATGTGGGGTAGATCTATTGAGATATTTAGATAATAGTATGTTACTTAACTGTAAAACCCCGTTTTTGAAATATCTGCTTATTTAAAATAAGTGAATAATAGAAAAGAAGAGACCCATAGGACGCTCTACTGGCTCAAAGTGGCCATAGCACTTTTTGAAATTTCACAATATTAACCCTCTTTGGGGTCGTCTTTATGGATAAATATCCCCACCACTCTCATACTGAGCAAAAAGTTAATTGCTATTAAAAGGAAATAATTTAAAGTTCCATACCATTTATCTGTAAAGATATATATATATTGTCCCCATACAGGGCCCTTATATATCCCAGCTCCTTAATTTGTCAATACCTCAATCACCCACATAGGGATTTGTTACGAGCAGAAATGCTTTAGATTTTAAATAGAAGTTTTTTTGTACACATCGATGCAAAAATGAAAAACAATCAGTTTTCCTCTTAATATATTTCTAGATTAAAGGCTCACTAAACTTCCGAAATGGTCGTATTAAATTTTCAATTAAAGTCAGTTTTACTCTTCTAGATGATGGAAGGCATGTTTATTTGATCACTGAGAGACTTTGCAAACGAAAAAATAAATATAAAGCACATTGTTAGTACATAATTAAGAACGGGTTTTGTTTACAAATTAATGTTCGTCTTTTTCCGATAAACACCTTCGGCAGAAAACGGGGAGTTACGAAGCTTGTTCGGAAACGCGTCGATTGAACATATATGATCCATTCACTTCAGAGAGAAACATAGTATGAGGAACTGTAGGGGATGCAGTTAAAAATTAAATAACCGTTTGCAGTTAGATAGTTTTTAAGAATATCCATTTGATTCCATTCAGCGTGTTAATAAACTGGAACCCACGAGCTAATTCATTGCATGTAAGCGACAAATCGTTCTTATAAAATTAAAAATAAAATTACTGTTTTAATAACTGTACTAAACAAACCACCATTGGTAGCCTCTCAATATTGACTGCGATAAAGTGATTTGTTACGTAATAGCACGTCCCATAATATCACGCGTATATGCAAGGGAGGATCCTGAGCAAGAGTTACTAGACTAAACTAGTATTCCTTACTCATTGTTTTTCAGTGCGTATTAAGAATATAATGCGTACTACGTTCGATACAGTTTTATTGCAGACATCAATATATTTAAAAAAAGAAAGGAAATCCAATAACAATACATAATATTGGTGATGTCATAACTTTTCTAATCTTGTTAATGAACCCATTATCTAACAGTCTTAATCCGCACACTACCACTGCAGTATTCATTTTTGAGTACTTCCGAACACTGGCGGATGTACAGCCGGAAAGCAACTGAGTCATTACGGAATTACAAAAATGTAAACAAAAGTTGAGGCTCGATCCGCTCGTTTAAGAAATACACATTTCAATCGAAGTTATTTATTTTTCTCGCTATTTAAAAAAACAATCACTATGGGGTCTACAGGAATGGTTTTAGCAATACTATAAACACATTTAATTACATTCATTTTTGTTATTATCAAAAAGTGGGCATTCTGGAAGTTTAACGAGGCTTCAAAGTAAAGGTCACCTTACAGGGTCCCTTTATATCCAAACCCCTTGATTTGCAGAATCAGCAGTCCCTTGCTGATGTAAGGTTAATTTAAATCGGTTATAAAACGTTTGACATAAAGGTTATTGAAATTAAGATTGATGAAAATTCCCAATTTTAACCATATTGCCCTCCAACCCTTGGCCCCTTATGGAAATTCAAGCATATTTACTGAACAATGATTGATTAATTGATTGAATGAATGATTGATTGGTTTAATATTTTATGCCATCGAGGGCTAACAGAGGATCAGTTAACTAAACATCTGTTTGCTGGGATCCTAAAGGGTTAACCAGTACTCGACCACACTCCATCATCCGCAAGTAACTTATAACTTTCCCACTTGAATCAGCGATGAGAGACGAATGATAATAAGACACAATGTCGTATATCAAACATCACGGAGATTGTGACCGGGCGGGGATTCGAACTCAGGATCCCTGGATTGACAGTCAGTCGCGCTAACGATTGAGGTAAGTGTGCCCGGCTTTATTGAACAAAATCAAATTTACTGTTATTAGACAATGCTCTAGATCTTAAATTGAACAACATATTTACGCAAATGGACAAAAAATGACAATTTTCAATTTTCTCATAGTATTCCTATGTAAAACTTAAAGTTCCCTTACAGGGGCTCTAAACATCCCAGTGACCATTGCCTGACACACATTTCTAGAAGTCTTAATCTAAGTGTAACCATGCTACAAATATATTTCTATGGTTACCATTGTCAATTTAGGAAAGTTGTATATTACATCCCTTTATTTTTTCAATCATAAACATTACTTCATTTGATATATCGTGTTTATATTCAAAATAACGGCAATTTCGTTATTATATTTCTGATCAATTTATCTAAATACTTCGATTAAAAAATACTGTTTTAATTCATATACACAGTAAATGTTTGAATTGTTGGATATCTTGTTGATAAATAATTTTGCCCAAATGGATGAAAAAATGAGAATTTAACGTTTTCCCATAGCATCCTTATGTAAAATAAAATAAGTTCCCTTACATAGCCCCTATAACTAGAAGCCCTTAATTCTTACTTTCCTTCAAACCCCTACATATACGGATAATTTATGCCATATAGAAACAAATTTGACTGGCCGGTTTTTGTAATTCCCAATTGTTTACTCTTTTTCTGATCCCCCAAGACAGTGGAATCCAGTCTTTTTTTTACAAATCTGAACCTCCTTGACTAAAACAATGCTTCTGTGAAAATATAAGCAAAATCAGTTCCTTTTTTCTCTTTCTTCAATTAATGTTTTTTATAATGACATGTGTCCCCTTATTGAACCCTTAGGGTGGGGACATTTTAATCCTGTGACATCATTTGAACAATCTAATAGTACTATAGTTATCATTACTACATAACTATTTTCAAAATCGGTTGGGTAGTTCATAAGAAGAAGATTGTTTAAGTTTATGACTATATTAAGTATTTCAAATCGAAAATAAATCTTTAGAAACATCCATGTGAAGTTGGTATTGGTATTATAGAAAGTGCTGCAAACGGATGAAAGACGGCGTACGACGGACGGCAGATGACAGACAACGCACCATCACATACGCCCTTCTGGACTTTGGCAAGTAGAACTTTAAACAGAAATACAATTGCAAAGATAAGACTTTCATCACACAATCTACTAATTAAAGCTGGGCGTTACCGAAATATCTGAAGAAACGACTGAAAGTGTATAGCGTGTACATTAAACGAAATCGAAGACGAATATCATTGTATCATTGTCAATTCTACAATCAAATAAGAGATGAATATATACCAACATGTTACACCAGGAAAGTATGGTAAAGATTACAGACTTATTCAATACAAACCGAAAATCGTTGTAAACAAATTTGGACAAAAACTTTCAAATGCAAGACGATCTGATTAAATATGTATAACATTTCACATGAACAAATCTGTTAATCAAAATACCATGAATATTTATTTTCTAATACTACTTGACTAAATATTATGATTACTAGATTTTGCAATATGATTTTGTTTAAACCACTCTCACCAATATTGATTTAGAACTTCCGTATGTATAATATTGTAACCATCACACTGCATGCATTTAAATGTTTGTATATGACGATGAGCTATGATGCTCAAGTCTAAAAAATAAGATTTCTGTTCTATTCTGTTTTGTTCTGTTCTCAACACAATAACGGAACGTAACTTTCAGATGTCACGATGCCAAAGAAGTAGAAATAAAAACAAACAAACGCCTACGGTTGTCATCCAATTTGATTTAATATAGAAATTTATAATTGAAAAATGCCCCATCATTAAGCACAAGCTATAGATAAAAAATTAATTACACAACCATTCAGTTGTCCCCGGGCTGCTCTTCAATTAAATTATATTTGCTAGCAGGTCTATAAATAAGTTACTTGAGATAAAGAAATCCCAGTGTTCCCCAAGCCCACTCTGGAGGATACTGGGTGTGTTAATTGAAATTAAAAAAAAAACGGATAGCAAAAATAAAACAGAATGTACGTTTTCAGCATCTTAGTAGCGATTGCTCTTACAGGTATGTTAATAACGTAATTGATATTATGCTGTAAAACACATACATGAAACTATGGTGCTTGTGTGTGTTTTAAAGCGGTGCAGTGTGGCTTTGTTGTTGTTGTATTTTTTTATTCTTGTTGGTTGTCGTCTGAGAATAGAGGAGGTTTCTATTGAAAATATACTCCTGTTATGGATCAGAATTACCCTATATAAGTAATCCAGCAAAAAAAAATAAACACTTTTAAAATTTAAAGATTAAAAGTTTTATTCACAAAGGAAAAATCTTATCTAATTATATTACAAATATTCGAACATCCAACTCACAAATGACAATCCAAATGAAAATGTTCGTTACTAGTCCCCAGTATGGTAGTAAATGCAGTTCTACGAGGGGCATTCAATAATTTCTGTCACTGGTCTTCTAAGATTATCTAAGATTTTCACAGGAACGGGATTTTTTTTCAGACCAACCCTTCAAAGTATTTCCCCGCACAGATATCTCGCTGTCCACGACCTAAATAACACAAAGTAGTCTCCCCTTGGTATACTGTTCAGCCACTGAAAGATTGCAGACCCAAGGGCACTTCTAATAGCATAGCGTTTACCAACGAACATTTATTTAGCATTGGACATAGGAAAAAGTCACAGGGGCTTAAGACAGAGGAATAAGGGCGGTGGGGAGGGTGTGTGTGTATGTGGGGGTGGGGGGATGGTCAACCTGAATAACATTTTCTTGTTTAAAGAAAGATTGTACACTTTTACTTTTGTGGGCAGAAGCATTGTCACGAATAAGCTGTATGCTTTCCAAACCTTTACTTGGGCATTTATTTTGATAAAACATTTTGACAGATTTAAGTACTTTATCTTTGTAAAACTTGCCTATGATTGTTCTTCCCTCTTTGCAATGAACAGGACCACTAGAATTTAAGAAAATGTTATTGATGTGCCATTGAGGCTCAGAATAATAAACCCAAGTTTCATCCCTACTGAGCCAGTTAAAAATGTTCCTAGGATTACAATTTTTTCAGAAGTTTAAGCACAATCTAAACGCTTGCCTTTTGGTCAGGTGTCAGCAAGTGGATGTCCATCTAACACAAAGCTTCTTTAATTTCAAACAGTTAGTCAGATTGTGATGTACGGTGCCTTCTGAGATGCCTAGACTATAAGCTATCAGGGAAACAGTATACCGTCCATCTTCTTCTACCATAGCTCTAACAGCACCAATGTTTTTCTTTGTTTCTGCAACAACAGACCTACCTGAGCAGTTATAATCTTGCAGGCTATGCTGGCCCCTCTTAAATTTCTTAACCCAGCAAAAAGTATTCTTTATGTTACGGTAAAACTAATGTATGAACGTATGTATACTTATGAAAATAAATGTGCAAAATAGTTGCCTTTTTATCAATCAGCTTACGGCATACTTATCATTATTAACAAGACCGGATGTCGCTTTTTAAATCAAGGACATATTTATAATCGCCCTTGTTATTTTTAACGATGACAGGTGTCCCGATATAGTTGAAATAGTAACGCAAGAAAATTAAACTCAACGACAGTAGATAAAGAAAGTGACGCTCAATTCGAAAGAAACGGTGATATAAGATTTGCGTTCTTAAAAACGCAAATATTTGAATATCAAAATTATTTTAATCGCAGTTCCATTATCATTTTTATCTAATCATATGTGTAACATATCAATTGATTTGTTAAATGTGTGGTTTTAAGTGATGAAAAATGAAAACAAACCTGAGAAAGATTTGTCTTGCTTTATCATTCGCGTCACATCTAGATTTGATACAATATCCTACTTGCATTTTAAAGACGCTGAGTATGTATATTTGATCCTGCCATAAATGGGTTAGGGTTATTAATTAATTATTACGTATTTCATGCTCTCAGCCAATGTATTAGTAGATTAGTATTTATCAACTTAGTCTACATGTGACATCCAAAAAGGAGAGCATGTGTAATCATCGTAATACTAAGTAAACAGCGGATTTCCCTGTTGATTTGGATTGTCCATGCTGCATTAAAGCTCAGTTTCTCCGCTAAACGTAGTTTTAATTAGATTTTTTATTAATACGTTTACAAAATGATAAACCTTTTTTATTTAGAAGAAAGAGTGCGTCTTACTATTTTACCAGAGACTTATACTCATTTCTGCCTTCAGTCATACAAATAAATTCAATCTTAAAGTACTAGCTAATTTAGCCGGTTGTTTAATAGATATAATTGATACATATCCGAAATTCAACTCAATTATCTGAACGTAGGTTTTGTTCATACGTTTTATTCAGTAATTCTGTTTCACCGCAGTTTGCATGGGCGACGATGATATCAACCCGCGCATTGTGGGTGGAGAGGACGCAGAAAGAGGTGAATTTCCCTGGCATGTAAAGCTGACCTATGCATCGAGAAAGATTAATTACTTTTGTGGCGGATCTATTTTAGATGAAAACAACATACTTACAGCAGCCCATTGTATTATGGATATAGATCAAAGGTAAAACGTCTATTGTGACTCACTTTTATCACATCGGGTATATGATTGACACATTTGTGTCACGTGTGTCCAACTGCCTGCCAATAGGCAATTGGGGATATGTTCTCTTCGATTTGTGTTTTACATGCACTGTTGCTGTTATTGTATGGTGTCGTTTTCAACATGTTTCAGTGTCTACTTGTGAGACTATTTACATCTCTGCCACACTGACCGGGGGTATCATGCCAGAGACACGTAGTATGATATCACACCAACTCACATTATACTGACACCGAACTGACAATACCTAAACTGATCACATGAATGATGAGCGCCAAGTGAGGAAACTTCTAGTACAATTTTTAAAGTCGTTGGTGTGACCAAGCTGGGGAGCAAACAAACAGCATACAACATGCGAGGCGGACGCCTTACTATTAGATCACCGCTGCGGTTTTATAGGAACTGCAATTAAGTATATCTAGTAGGATATATAACAAATAGTTATTTGACTGAATATTAGCAGGTTAAACAATAGACGCCGGTTGGTTATTTGGCAGAATATGAGCAGGTAAAACAACTGACGCCAGTTGATTATTTGGCTGAATATCAGCAGGTAATACAACTGACACCAGTAGGTTATTTGGCTGAATATCACCAGGTAATACAACTGACACCAGTAGGTTATTTGGATGAATATCAGCAGGTAATACAACTGACACCAGTAGGTTATTTGGCTGAATATCAGCAGGTAATACAATATACACCAGTTGGTTATTTGGCAGAATAACAGCAGTTTGGCAGAATATCAGCAGGTAATATAACTGACGCCAGTTGGTTATTTGGCTGAGTATCAACAGGTAATACAATATACGCAAATTGGTTATTTGGCTGAATATCAGCAGGTAATACAACTAACGCCAATTGGTTATTTGACTATATATCAGAAGAAAATACAACAGACATCAGTTGGTTATTTGGCTGAATATCAGCAGGAAATACAATAGACGCCAGCAGGTTATTTGGCTAAATATCAACAGGTAATACAATAGACGCCAGTTGGTTAGTTGGCTAAATATCAGCAGGTAATACAATAGACACCAGTTGGTTGTTTTTTATGAATATCAGCAGGTATTACAACAGACGCCAGCAGGCTACTTAGCTGAATGTAAGCAGGTAATAAAACATACGCCAGTTGATTATTTGGCTGAATATCACAAGGTAAAAGAAATACATTAGTTGTTTTTTGGTGCTTTAGCTGAATATCAGCAGGTAATACAACAGACGCCAGTTGGTTATTTGGCTGAATATCAGCAGGTAGTAAAACATACCCCAGTTGGATATTTGGCTGAATATCAGCAGGTAGTGCAACAGACGCAAGTTGTATATTTGGCTGAATATCAGCAGGTAATAAAACAGACGCCAGTTGGTTGTTTGGCTGAATATCAGCATGTTATACAAGATATGCCAGTTGGTTTTTTGGCTGAATATCAGCAGGTAGTAAAACAGACGCCAGTTAGATATTTAGCTGAATATCAGCAGGTAGTGCAACAGACGCCAGTTGGATATCTGGATGAATATCAGCAGGTAATAAAACAGACGCCAGTTGGTTATTTTGGCTGAATATCACCAGGTAACAGACATACATCAGTTGCTTTCTTGGTTTTAGCTGAATATCAGCAGGTAATACAACAGACGCCAGTTTGTTATTTGACTGGACATAAGCAGGTAATACAACAAACGCCAGTTGGATATTTGGCTGAAAATCAGCAGGTAATACAGCAGACGCCAGTTGGTTATTAGGCTGAATATCAGCAGTTAAAGTTGGCTGTTTTGCTTTACATTAGTAGGTAATACAACAGACGCCAGCATGTTATTGGCTAAATTAGCAGGTAATACAACAGGCGCCAGCAGATCATTTAGCTAAATATCAGCAGGTATTACAACATATACCAGTTGGTTGTTTTGTTGAATATCAGCAGGTAATACAACAGACGCCAGTCGGTAATTTGGCTGAAATTAGCAGGTAATACAACAGGCGCCAGTTAGGTATTTTGCTGAATATAAGCAGATAATGCATCCGACGCCAGTTAGTTGTTTAGCTGAATATCAGCAGGTAATACAACACGCGCCAGTTGGTTATTTTGGCTGAATATCAGCAGGTAATTCAACAGGCGCCAGTTGGGTATTTGGCTGAATATCAGCAGGTAATACAACATATACCAGTTGGTTATATTTATATATATCAGCAGGTAATACAACTGACGCCAGTCGGTTATTTGAATATCAGCAGGTAATACAACAGGCGCCAGTTGGGTATTTTGCTGAATATCAGCAGGTAATACAACAGACACCAGTTGGATATTTGGCTGAATATCAGCAGGTAATACAACAGACACCAGTTGGTTGTTTGGCTGAATATCAGCAGGTAATACAACACGCGCCAGTTGGCTATTTTGGCTGAATATCAGCAGGTAATTCAACAGGCGCCAGTTGGTTGTTTGGCTGAAATTATCAGGAAATACAACAGATGCCAGTTGGTTATTTGGCTGAAATTATCAGAAAATACAACAGACGCCAGTTGATTATTTGGCCGAATATCAGCAGGTAATACAACAGACGCTAGTTGTTTTTTTAGCTGAATATCAGCAGGTAATACAACAGACGCCAGTTGGTTGTTTGGCTGAATATCAGCAGGTAATACAACAGACGCCAGTTGGTTGTTTGGCTGAATATCAGCAGGTAATACAACAGACGCCAGTTGGTTGTTTGGCTGAATATCAGCAGGTAATACAACTGACGCCACTAGGCTATTTGGCTGAAATTATCAGGAAATACAACAGACGCCAGTTGACTATTTGGCTTAATATCAGCAAGGTTATACAACAGACTCCAGCAGGTTATTTGGCTGAATATAAGCAGGTAATAAAATAGACGCTTGATGGTTAATTGGCTTAAATTAGCAGGTAATACAACAGACGCCAGCAGGTTATTTGGCTGAATGTTAGCAAGCAGGTAATACAACAGAAGCCCGTTGGATATTTGGCTGAATATCACCAGGTAATACAACAGAAGCCCGTTGGATATTTGGCTGAATATCATCAGGTAATACAACAGACGCCAGCAGGTTATTTGGCTGAATGTCAAAAATATACCAGTTGGTTTTGGTTATCGGGTCAAATAGTTGCTTAAACATATTACAGCTATATGAATGAATATATAGTTCAGGAAAAGTAAGTAACAGAGAGTCCCAATTATGCTCAAAATAAATGCGACGTACATGTCGAAAGAATAAAATGCGACTGAGAATTATAAGTTGAGGCTATACGAGTATATTATATCATAATGGATACTTTTGAGAGACTTATCGAAAATTTGAATTAATGCGATTCCGATCTTGACGTACAGATTAAAGATTATCAGTATTTACATTTTTATATAACTAATTGGTTGTGCTATTTTTGGAAAATGTTAAAAAATAATAAATTGATATTTCTTTGTAATTTTATCTGTTATAATCGTCTACCAATGCCTACGCATAGAACCATTTGTTGCACTTTGTCATATATGGCACTGCATACAAATAATATGATGCCTCTCTTCCATTTACAAGAGTTATTACCCTTTCTACTATTCACAAGAGTTATACCACTTTCTACAATTTACAGGAGTTATGTCTCCGTCTACCTTTACAGGAGATATGGCCTTGTTCTACAATTCACAAGAATTATACCCCTTTCTACCATTTACAGGAGATATGTCCCTTTCTACCATTTACATTTACCATATACAAGAGATATGTCCTTTTCTACCATTTACAGGAGATATGTCCCTTTCAACCATTTACAAGAGTTACGTCCCTGTCTACCATTTACAAGAGTTATACCCCTTTTTACCATTTGCAGGAGATACGTCCATTTCTACCATTTACAGGAGATATGCCCCTTTCTACCATTTACAGTAGATATGTCCCCGTCTACCATTTACAAGAATTATACCCCTTTTTACCATTTACAGGAGATATGTTACATGTACTTTCTACCATTTACAGGAGATATGTTACTTTCTACCATTTACAGGAGATATGTCCCTTTCAACCATTTACAAGAGTTATTCCCATTTTTATCATTTAAAGGAGTTATACCCTTTCTACCATTTACAGGAGATATATCTCTTTCTGCCATATACACCAATTATACCCCTTTTCATCATTTACATGAGATATGTTCCTTTCTTCCATTTACAGGAGATATGTCCCTTTCTACCATTTATAGAAGATAAACCCCTTTCTACCATTTACAAGAGTTATTCCCCTTTCTGCTATTAGAGGAGATAAACCCCTTTCTACCTTTACAGGTGTTATACCCCTTTCTCCCATTAACACGAGTTATACCCCTTTCTACCATTTACAAGAGTTATGTCCCTGTCTACAATTTACAAGAGATACGTCCCCGTCTACCATTTACAAGAATTATACCCGTTTTTATCATTTACAGGAGATATGTTACTTTCTACAATTTACAGGAGATATGTCCCTTTCAACCATTTACAAGAGCTGTACCCCTTTCTATAATTTACAGGAGTTATACCCTTTCTACCATTTACAGAAGATATATCCCTTTCTACCATTTACAGTAATTATACCTCTTTTCATCATTTACTGAGATATGTTCCTTTCTTCCATTTACAGGAGATATGTACTTTTCTACCATTTATAGAAGATATACCCATTTCTGCCTTTTACACGAGTTAAACCCCTTTCTTTCATTTACAGGAGTTATGTCCCTGTCTATAATTTACAGGAGTTGTGTCCCTTTCAACCATTTACAGAAGATATGTCCCGTTCTACAATTTACAAGAGTTATACCCTTTCTGCCATTTACAGGAGATATGTCCTTTTCTTCCATTTACAAGAAGTATACTCCTTTCTACCATTTGTAGGAGTTATGTCCCTTTTAACCATTAACAGGAGTTATACCCCTTTCTACTATTTACAGGAGATATGTCCCTGTCTACCATTTACAGGATATATGTTCGTTTCAACCAGTTAGAGGAAGTATGTCCGTTCTACCATTTACAAGAGTTATACCCTTTTGTACTTTTTACAGAAGTAATACCCCTTTCTTCCATTTACATGAGATGTGTCACTATGTACCATTTACAAGAGTTATCCCTCTTTCTACCATTTAAGGGAGTTATGTCCCTGTCTACCATTTACAGGAGATATGTTCCTGTCTACCATTTACAGGAGATATGTCACTTTCTACCATTTACAAGAGTTATACCCCTTTTTACCATTTACAGGATATATGTCCCCGCCAACCATTTACAAGAGTTATACCTATTTCTACCATTTACAGGAGATGTGTTCCTTTCTACTATTTACAGGAGATATATCCCTTTTACCATTTACAGGAGATATGCCCCTTTCTACCATTTACAGGAGTTATGTCCCCGTCTACCATTTACAAGAGTTATACCCCTTTCTTCCATTTACAGAAGATACGTCCCTTTCTACCATTTACAGGAGATATGTCACTTTCTACCATTTACAGGAAATATGTACCCGTCTACCATTTTCAAGAGTAATAACCCCGTCTACCATTTACAAGATTTATACCCCTTTCTTCCATTTACAGGAGATACGTCTTTTTCTACCATTTACAGGAGATATGTTCCTTTCTACCATTTACAGGAGATACGTCCCTCTCTACCATTTACAGGAGATACGTCCCTTTCTACCATTTACAGGAGATATGTTCTCGTCTACCATTTACAATAGTTATACCCTTTCTACTATTTACACTTTCATATTTGCATTATGTCGATAATTTTCAGAAATTTAATCAGGTTTAATTGTTCTCTTTAATTGAATACAAAGTTTTTGATTACCCTATGTTTTATTATCCTCAGAAAAGGTTTCTATCAAATTCTCGCAGGCGTACACAAAGCTGTAGGAAAAGAACCTTTGCAACAACCGCGTTTTGTGAAAAGCGTTGCTGTGGTAAGTATAATAGTTCATAATTATATATGACAAGTTTGACAAGTTAATTTCCATTATTTCCTGAAGGTCTGAGACCCATGAGTAGTCACATATATATGATTACAAATATTGCGAAAAAAATCATATAAAAATATAAAATAATTACATACAAATTAGTGGAGCCATTTCGTGAAAAAATGGTGCTATTTTTGAGAAAAGCACCAAACTTGGCACAAACATAGAACAAGGTTAGCTGATTATTTTAACGCCGAGTCCCACTTTCAAAACAATCTTGGATTTTCCACCAATTTGAAAGTGGGTCTCGGTGTTAAAATAATCAGTTAACCTTGTACTATGTTTGTGCCAAGTTTGGTGCTTTTCTAAAAAAAACGCACAATTCACTCAATATACAGCACCATATTGCCCCACTAAATATGATAAAGCATTTAATGTTGTCTATTATAAACAGCTATGCAGATTGTAATACAGGCTTTGTTGGACTAGTCTGTGAAATAAGAGTATGTAGGTAAAGTATATATCCATTTGATTATGTACATCAATGAAGGTTATTCAAGTAAATTTGAAAAAATAAAAAGGAAAAGCCAAACTTGTATTATTAAATTAACATTTTATTTAAACTTACACTGATGTAAATATTCAGGATAGTGTTTCGCAAACTGCCCTATGGAAATGACACCATGAATAGCGTATGCAAAGGTGATGATAATTCTATTTATCGCCGCTATCGGTTTCCCATATGGGCGACGCGTCCATAAGAGTATTGGTAATTTTAGATTTCTGAAGGATATTGAAGAGATACAGAAGACCGTTTTGTAGCGTCCCTGGTTCTTTTATATGCCCAGTGTTAAGCACCGATACATGGGACCTCAATTTTTAGTATTTTTTAGTTGGAGGAGCGGGGGATCAAACATGTGATTACAAGGCGTGTACAGACTGCAGTCACATTTATGTGATGGTTAGGAGGGAAATTACCAGGGTGTACAGACTGCAGTCACATTTATGTGATGGTTGGGAGGGAGAATACCAGGCGTGTACAGACTGCAGGCACATTTATGTGATGTTTGGGAGTGAGATTACCAGGCGTGTACAGACTGCAGTCACATTTATGTGATGTTTGGGAGATTACCAGGCGTGTACAGACTGCAATCACATTTATGTGATGTTTGGGAGATTACCAGGCGTGTACAGACTGCAGTCACATTAATGTGATGGTTGGGAGGGAGATAACCAGGGTGTACAGACTGCAGGCATATTTATGTGATGTTTGGGAGATTACCAGGCGTGTACAGACTGCAGGCACATTTATGTGATGTTTGGGAGATTGCCAGGCGTGTACAGACTGCAGGTACACTTATGTGATGGTTGGGAGTGAGTTTACAAGGCTTGTACAGACTGCAGTCACATTTATGTGATGGTTGGGAGTGAGATTACCAGGCGTGTACAGACTGCAGGCATATTTATGTGATGGTTGGGAGATTACCAGGCGTGTACAGACTGCAGTCACATTTATGTGATGGTTGGGAGTGAGATTACAAGGCGTGTACAGACTGCAGGCATATTTATGTGATGTTTGGGAGATTACCAGGCGTGTACAGACTGCAGTCACATTTATGTGATGGTTGGGAGTGAGATTACAAGGCGTGTACAGACTGCAGGCATATTTATGTGATGTTTGGGAGATTACCAGGCGTGTACAGACTGCAGGCACATTTATGTGATGTTTGGGAGATTGCCAGGCGTGTACAGACTGCAGGTACATTTATGTGATGGTTGGGAGGGAGATTACCAGGGTGTACAGACTGCAGGCACATTTATGTGATGTTTGGGAGATTACCAGGCGTGTACAGACTGCAGTCACAAAATCATGCATATTTCTTATTATCAATTGTATTGTTGTTTTTTTTTCTTCTTATTTAAACTTAAAACAGCAGGGGAATACTATTACAGTGTAACAAAAGTATCTAAAACTACACAAGATAAAATTATAAATTTTGTGTTAATTGAAGAAAATTGTCCATGTCGGTATAAATGTTAAGCCGATATTCTTAGATTTTTTTTATCTAAAATAGAGGGGTAACAATGGAGAAAAAAATATTGCAAAAAACTGTAAGCGTTTTTTTTCTTCTCAAAATGACAATAATATCCCTTCTTTGATGCTTGAATCACAAAAATCTGATGTTGTGTTTACATTAATGGGAAAACTCCAAATGTGCCTCCCAGACAAGTACTTGCAGTTACTTATCTCTGTTTATGTCTTTGGTAATACGAAATATATCAACTTCTGGTCTCGGTGTCATGCTTCTTTACCCATGGTGCTAAATGCACTGACGACAGTTACATACTTTTTGCTTCCTTTTTATTTTAGCATCCGAGATACTACATAAAACCGCTTACATTATTGAACGATGTGGCCGTCATGCATCTGGAGACCCCGTTAGTATTTACAAACACTGTCCAGCCCGTAAACCTCACAGGCAAGTTGAGTCTTCCTTATTTTCTATTTCGGGTTAAAGATGCATCATCTATAACTTTCTGTTCAGAAAATAATAAAAACTTTAATGAACCACAAAGACGAGGGTTCAATTCGAAGATAATGGTTGATTACATCCATGTAGTTAATCTTATTTATGAGAAATATGTTAGTATACAAGTCGTCATTTTCCGTTTTATTCGTCAATGTTTTAGCACAACCCCGATACGGGCCAATGAGTGACTTTATCGCGGGCCGCAATTTAATATTTAATTATTTGGTAAACAAAAGTAAAGAATTTTACACTATATAGACAAATAACAATCGAAGTTGAACAAAATATCCATACTATATGATGTTTTATATTAATGTGCAGTTTTACAGCTAAGATCGAAAACATAACGGCGACGTGGTTGAGACCTCTTTATCGTAATTATCAGTAAGCATATAAGCCCCACGGCGCACTGAGTTAAACATATTCAATTAAAAGATAGATAACACCAAAGCAATTTATATTGGACTGTATGTACATATTAATTAACTTTTAATTATATTTAATGTAATTTAAGACAAATCGAGAAATGTACACTGCAGACAACGAGCTGGTACATAGTTTGGTAAAAATACTACCACACTACTACTAAATTAAAAAAAAAACTACTACGGTGTCCTATTGGAGTCATCGTGGCATATTTACTACATTAAGACAATCAGAAACAATAAAACAACGAAACTGCCACGGTGAAAAGTCGAAACAACGAATTTGACTTTTAATCATCGCTGTTTCGTTGTTTTCGACTTTTTCACCATTTTTTTTCTTTTGTTTTTTTTTCCGACTTTATTTCAACTAATACGAATGCCGCGATGGCCCCCATCGGACACCGTATAATCATCTTAAATTTAGTCAACTGTCCAAATTAATCTTAAATATATTAAATACAAAAATGTTTCGTATTTGAAATAGTATAATAATATTCTACTCTACGTTCCGTATTAGTTATTCTGCAAATATGATATCAAAACAGTTCACCTTTTCACGCACGGAGGACAAAATAAAGAACACGTGTGTAGCTTATTACCATCATATAATAAGTAAATCTGCTGTTAATCACGTTACAGAAAATAAATACAGTAACAGTAAACGACAAAACTTTCCCCTTTCTTTTTCTAAATGTCTTCTTCTTCTTCTTCTTCTTCTTCTTCTTCTTCTTCTTTTTTCTTCTTCTTATTATTATCATTAGTATTCTTTTTTTCTTCTTTGTATCATTAAAATGACTATTTTTATTATTGTTTTCTGTATTATAATTGCTATTTACATTTCGGTGTATTTGAATTTGCTTGTTATATTATACTCTTTTCACTGTTGCTGTGAATGTTTCTGTAGATGCAGCATTTGACAAGGTTGCCATGCGAAGTGATCGATGTCTGGTTCATGGCCTTGGTGTTACGTATGAAAGTAAGTTGTAGAATTGTAAATTTTTTATAAACATTTTACAATCTTTTTTACTTTTCCTCTTTTCCTTTCTACTTGCGGCGTAATTCCATATTCAAAGTGTCTCGAATAATAATAGCGAAAACAACGCTACCAAGTACTTTTAGACGTAAGAGAGTGGGGCGAGGTCCGACGTTGATTAGGTAAATCTGTTAATGCATTCCAGTGCGCCAGTAGTATGTCCCAGTAGCTGACATTTCTCCATTTACGACTGTTATACCTTAATGTAAAAACATGAAACATGAGCGTGGGAGCGTTTCAATTATTGGGGGGAGGGGGCGGAGACTCCCTACCTGACCCACAATTCATAGTACCCTAGTGCGTTTACCAGACTGTATCGTAATTCAACTTTTGTTGAAGCGGGTGGTTTGAACATATTTTATTTCTATCTATATTACAGAAATGAATGGGGATGGCCCGCAAGATCTTCCAACATTAGATTCGACATTTCCCCTTTATTTTCATAAATAACGTATAGAAGTAGTTAATTATGCCTGCAATGACTTGAATGGTTGCTGGTGAATGGCACAGAGAACTGTTAACAGCATATAATGTAGTGATACTAAGTAACGCATCAGTAATATAGTTAACGTAAATGAGGAATAAAAATAGTCCAAGGACAAAGCCTTTTGGAACCCCTGGTGTGATTAGTTTAAGATCAGATACTGCAGAGTAAATGACAAGTTTTTGCTATTTATTTGAGAAGTAATTTGATAACCAATTAATAAATTCTCTTTAATTTCGTTTTCACGTAGTTTGAAAAGCAGTCGCTTACGCCACACTCTGTCAAACGCTTTTGAAATAGCACAGAACACCATACATGGTTATGATCGAGCGTTTGGCAGATATTATGATATGACTAATTGATGTGATCAGATAAAAGGCCGGACTAATATTTATACAATAGTTGATTTGTCAAAAAGAAGTCACACAGTTTTAAAACTAGTCTTTCAAGAATCTTTCCACTACATAATATATTTTAAATTGTAATATGAATTATTTAACAAATCCTCAATTAAGTCACCTAGAAGTATGTTGCTCTTTGAAATGTCTGGTTTTTTTACTTATTTCTATTGAAGTTATTAAAGATAGTTTTGGACGATAAAAGACACATATAAGATCCAAACCAAATGGATTAACTATAAAATTCTTCAAGGTCAGTTTTTCCTGAGTGCAATAAAACTATTTTAAATATGCAAGCATTCCACCTCTATACAGGGACTTCTATGCAATTGAACGCTTACTAAACTGTGACGTCATCCTAACAATTAGCTAAAGCAACTGACCAATCAACTGTGCTCAAATGGAGCTTTCCCATCAATGCTATTTAACGGACCCAATCAGGAGAGCTGGGTTCGTATTGCAGACTAATGATTGATAGATAAACAATGATTTCCATTGATTGGTCCAGCGTTAAGCTAAATGTCCAATGCTTATCAAAATAAAATATGAGCTATAAAAGAAATGTTTGTGGAAAATGTCACAGTGTAATTTCCCCCAGATATGATCTCGCCTTTGCAAAAATAAACAAAATAAAGCAACCATTACGACATAAATATGAAGTTAATATAATTGAGCAATGTTAGGCCTCCAATAATAAAACCTCTGTTTGGTCACTTTTGCAATATATTACTGACACCAGACATTGTCTAATCTTCCAGAACCAAAGGAAAAAGAGGCGGATGTTATGCAGAAGGTCAGCATAAACATAATTCGCGAAATCTGTGTGTAAGGCAAAATCAACGAAAAACCGTCTTCGCGTGAACACAAAGATGCACATATGTTCGTTTACTCCGGGCCAATCTGCATGTTATGTAAGTATCTTGTGACGTATGTTTCTTAGTTATCGAACGGTTTTCTCGACTCCTTTGGCGTTAAATCACACAATATGGCGTAATAGATCATCACTGATACAAAGAAACGTACTAGAAACGTGGATAACCTCAAAGTTTGTGTGTTTTTTTTTCGGTTTTAAAACAGATTTTAATGTCGTATTAATCAAGCTTTGTAGTGTGGATCACCGCCAAAATGACCATACGCAACAGGGACTACTTTGGATTCCTCGATTTTATATATATATATATGCCAACAGAAAAAAAATCAACCAATATTGTGATTATTGCATTATATCATTTATTTTAAAAAAATGTTGTATGATAAAAACCAAACACTACAATAATATCAATCAAATTAGGAAGGCGAATGGTTGTTTATTAAAATCCGACTATCAGTACTTTTATGTTCTTTGATTGTAATCTAGCAGAAGGGCCCCGTTACTATAGGAAATCAATTACAGTTACAAATTAAATGTGATATAGGTCAAACCACAATACAGTTACAATGAAAATATGGTATAGATCAATACTCAGTACAGTTACAATGTAAATATGGTATAGGTCAATACTCAGTACAGTTACTATGTAAATATGGCATATACCAATAGTCAGTACAGTTACAATGTAAATATGATATAGGTCAATACTCAGTACAACAACAATGTAAATATTATATAGGTCAATACTCAGTACAGTTACAATGTAAATATGGTATAGGTCAATACTCAGTATAATGGCAATGTATACATGGTATATGTCAATTCACAGTACAGTTACAATGTATATATGGTATAAGACAATACTCAGTACAGTTACAATGTATATATGGTATAGGTCAATTCTCAGTACAGTTACACTTTAACTATGATATAGGTCAATACTCAGTACAGTTACAATGCAAACATTGTATAGGTCAATACTCAGAACAGTTACAATATAAATATATTATGGTATAGGTCAATACTCAGTACAGTTACACTGTACGTATGATATAGGGCACCATTTCAACACAGGTATGTAGTTGGTTCATTTCACATGTTTAAACGCATTAAGATCAGTAGCTTATTTGTTGTATTAAACAGTAAATAGTTGGGTTTAAAATTATATTGTTGTCAGATCAAAACCATTACAATTTTCGAGAATGTCTTATCATTTTAGGGCAATATCCACTGTACTTTGATAGAACTTTTGAACCGGTATATAAATTAACAAATAACAACAGTGAGAAACTGTCAAAAATACGACAAAATGTTTTCATTATTTTATAGATGTTACAACGAGGCTTGACATTTATTTTCACTTGATATAGATAGAGACTTCATTCTTTTATTTTTTGTATTTAAAAAGATTAAAAAATAACTGAATGTGATGGTACATATTTAAAATTTCTAGTTTTCTTTTCGAAAAATGACGATATTTTAAAATTGACAAGTACGAGCTTTTTTGCAATGTACGCCAACATCTGACGTAACGTCATATATTTACCTACAAGAAAAACGTAAAAAAATATATTTAAAGTGAATTTTTTAAACAAACAATGCGCGGAGATAATAACAGGTGCAATTTCTGTACTTTAAATTGTCCATTTCTTCGTAACTTTTTGAAATTTTGGGCGTTAAACACGCATTAAAAAATAGAAAATGTTTGCGATGTTTGTGATGAAGGCGGTTATCGAAGATCTATCATTTGATTGAGATGAATGAGAAAAAAAAATCCATCATGAGTTCATCCATTTAGGATAGAGAAACCTCACCCCCTGGGTCATAAATACATTCAGGGAACTCGGCAGGGCCTCGTCTATGCATGTAGTTTCGACCCCTCGGGTGACATATTTCTATCCCACACGGATACTCATGATGTATTCTTATAATCTTCTTCCCCCCTTCTAGGATCTTCCTATTGATACAATGTTGCTTTTAGTTGGTGTGATAGTTGTCCTTAGAAATGTAACCCAACATAATTTATGACCAATTATAATTTAGGGTGACAGCGGCGGAGCTGTTGGTTGCTATGACAAGAATAACGTTTTCCGGCAAGTGGGCATTGTTTCCTTTGGACCTGGTCATAAACTATGCAGAAACGGCTACTCCGTAGATACAAGGGTGTCAAGTTACTTGGAATGGATCCATGCTAACAAAATATAGACCGTGGTGTGTACATTTTGGACGGACCGACATAGATGCAAGGATGTCAAACTACCTGAATTTGATATATGCACTGTGGCGTGCACCTTTTGATGTGACAGACGCATCTGCGTTCTCACATGTGTACTTTATATAGAAATAAGGGTATGAAAAAAAAAACTCAACAAAATTATCATGCGTTATAAAATAAACTTGTAAACCCAGGCCGATTCGAGTTTGTTTTTTGTTCATATATACTCACCATTTTTTGCATGGGGTTAAACACCCTTTTTTAACACATTTCATGTTATATATGGCATACTCAGTTTTATTTGGTGGTAGTAGAACCACCGTTCTCCGCAAGTAACTCGCAAACTTGCTCACATAAAGTTTTTTGGAGCGAGCGGGAGTCAAACATACGACATTGGCGGTGAAAGGTGAATTGTCTTGAGAAGGCCCTTTTAACATTTGGCCGTGGAGGACCCCTGCTCGCCATTTCCGATTAGAGCATCACTACTTTTGCTGACGATATATCTTTAGAGTGTTGTCGTCGGAAACAGAATAAATGAAAACTAAATATTTCAACGATGGTTTGCGAAAACTATTTTCTGCTCATGAATAGCGCTTGCAGTTACATGTATGTGAATGAAAGTAAATTATATTGTACAATATAACGTGTTTGCAAGAAAGTGGTAAACATTTTCACATAATTTGTTGGATCAAGCTGATCCAAATATAACGACCATGGCGGTGATAATCACGCGATATTGAGACAGAGCCTCAGAATATTCGACCACAGATAAGCCCAGTTTAGCCAGGCTTTATAGCATAGGCACAGCCTACTTATCCTTTGCATTGTTTGTCACCGCCAATATGTTCATACGCAACAGGGACTACTTTTTATTCCTCGAATCTCTTTTTTCCCATGTCTTGAATATGAGCAAACAGAAACAAAATCAAAAATAAAATATAATTTGGAGATTGTATGTTGTCATTTTTTGTCTTTTATATGACAGATGACACCTACTTTTCTCATCATATTTGGTGGTGCAGAGGTTTACAAACAGTAAAATATAAGTTTCACTTCTTTCATTGGGTCTCTGAATGAATTACAAGCCTACTATAGAATAAAAAACAAAAGTCAATGGTGGGTTTACACCTCAAAGACTTCGATTAATTTAATTTTCGTATCAAATGGCACATTTGATAGAAGCGTTTGGGAACAGTATCCAATATGTCTACATACATTATGACGGTGTGAGGGCATGGATTGTATACGTTATATATATGGGAGGGCATGAATTATATCTATTATGACGGTTGGAAGGTATATATTGTATACAATATGACGGCGAGAAGGCATGGATTGTATACATTATGACGATTGGAGGGCATGGACTATATACATTCTGACGATGGGAGGGCATGGATTGTATACGTTATGACGGTTGGAAGGAATAGATTGTATACATTATGACGGTTGGAAGGAATAGATTGTAAACATTATGACGATGGGGGGGGGGTGGGGGGGGGCATGGATTGTATACATTATGACGGTTGGAAGGAATAGATTGTATACATTATAACGATGGGGGGCATGGATTGTATACATTATGACGGTTGGAAGGAATAGATTGTAAACATTATGACGATGGGGGGGGGGGGGGGGGGGTATGGATTGTATACATTATGACGATGGGGGGCATGGCTTGTATACATTATTACGGTTGGAAGGAATATATTGTATACATTATGACGAATGGGGGGGGGCATGGATTGTATACATTATGACGATGGGGGGCATGGATTGTATACATTATGACGGTTGGAAGGCATGGATTGTATACATTATGACGATGTGGGGCATGGATTGTATACATTATCACGGTTTGAAGGAATAGATTGTATACATTATGACGATGGGGGGTGGGGGGGAGGGGGGCATGGATTGTATACATTATGACGTGGGAAAGCTTAGATTGTATACATTATGGCGGTTGGAAGGCATGGATTTTATATATTATAAATGTGGGAGTGTGTGAATACCGGAACAATATCCTTTATATCAGGTGGTTGGCGCGATGTCACTAACCTTTTACCATAATTATCGTGGTAGGGGTTTGGAGGCCTTCCTGAGCAAATAAAACGGAGGTTATGTATAACCCATGGCCCCACACTATAATACAGCACAGCATATACTGAACTGGTGTTTAACCATGTTAAACAAAGATAAAAATGTTTGTAATTCAATATCAAGTCAATATAAAGTCAAAATATGAAGTCAATATTATGTCAATATCAAGACAATATCAAGTCATTACCAAGTCAATACCAAGCCAATACCAAGTAAATCATGTGGGACTTTTTCAGACATTCCGCTGGCTTATCGAGAGAAGTTATCCCCCTTGATATCGGCTGTTTTTATTACTTACCTGGCTAAACCGTGATATTTGGTTGACATAGAAACATATAGGAGAATTTTAATTTTATCGTTAGAACTGTTTCATTATTAAATTGCTAACCTATTACAACGTGTAGTCATTAAGTTAAATATATAACCATATTATGATACAATAAAAATTAAAATAAGTTAACGTCTTCTTGCTTCCTTTTTTAATTTTATAACAGCATATATTTTCCTTATATGTTCTATATAGAAATTACTGAAATCACGTTTGCGGTCACTATGAAAGTCGTTTAAACCTTAGTTGAGATTGTTTGCCAACATATTACAACGTATACGTTTATTGTAAATAAAATTCTCTTTACGATGATTTTTAGATATAAAAAATATGATAATTGCATCTTGCTTACATTTTGATTTGAAAATGAGATAAAATGTAATTCTGATTTATGTTCTGTGTACTCAACTCAGCGTACTACTGTACCCAATACAGCGTTTTATTGTACCCAATTGAATACAGCAAATATGTCGCTATGTCAGCCGTCTTTATGTAAATGTTGGTCAGTCCGAAATATTTATAAACACATGGTGATATTGCATTGATGTGTAGTTTAAAGTATGTTTTTTATTATGTATTTTATTTATATTCTTAAGCATAGATTTATTTTAACTTTATATTTTAACTAAAGAACCTTCATAAACCTTAAAATTCAAGTACATTTCTTTTATAATCCAAAACATTATTTAATGGTTTATTTTTTTCGCACAAATTTTAATGTGTTTGTTATGAAATAATTCAGTGTCATAGAAAGAAAATTGATAAAAGAATTGGAATAATCAATTTATATCACTTGATTCTTAAAGACCAACACCAGCGACTAAATAACAATAATGCTAAATACGCGAAGAATATTAATTGAGCAAAGAGATTTAATAATGTAATTTGTTGATAATTATATAAATACAGCATAATTAGCATACCCTAGCATAAACTCGGTTTATTGCAGATGTTAGTAAAATTAATAGGACGACCCTGTCATTTTTGTTAACCATATATATGCCATATATAACATGAAATGTGTTAAAAAAGGGTGTTTAACCCCATGCAAAAAATGGTGAGTATATATGAACAAAAAACAAACTCGAATCGGCCTGGGTTTACAAGTTTATTTTATAACGCATGCTAATTTTGTTGAGTTTTTTTTTCATACCCTTATTTCTATATAAAGTACACATGTGAGAACGCAGATGCGTCTGTCACATCAAAAGGTGCACGCCACAGTGCATATATCAAATTCAGGTAGTTTGACATCCTTGCATCTATGTCGGTCCGTCCAAAATGTACACACCACGGTCTATATTTTGTTAGCATGGATCCATTCCAAGTAACTTGACACCCTTGTATCTACGGAGTAGCCGTTTCTGCATAGTTTATGACCAGGTCCAAAGGAAACAATGCCCACTTGCCGGAAAACGTTATTCTTGTCATAGCAACCAACAGCTCCGCCGCTGTCACCCTAAATTATAATTGGTCATAAATTATGTTGGGTTACATTTCTAAGGACAACTATCACACCAACTAAAGCAACATTGTATCAATAGGAAGATCCTAGAAGGGGGGAAGAAGATTATAAGAATACATCATGAGTATCCGTGTGGGATAGAAATATGTCACCCGAGGGGTCGAAACTACATGCATAGACGAGGCCCTGCCGAGTTCCCTGAATGTATTTATGACCCAGGGGGTGAGGTTTCTCTATCCTAAATGGATGAACTCATGATGGATTTTTTTTCCTCAGTCATCTCAATCAAATGATAGATCTTCGATAACCGCCTTCATCACAAACATCGCAAACATTTTCTATTTTTTAATGCGTGTTTAACGCCCAAAATTTCAAAAAGTTACGAAGAAATGGACAATTTAAAGTACAGAAATTGCACCTGTTATTATCTCCGCGCATTGTTTGTTTAAAAAATTCACTTTAAATATATTTTTTTACGTTTTTCTTGTAGGTAAATATATGACGTTACGTCAGATGTTGGCGTACATTGCAAAAAAGCTCGTACTTGTCAATTTTAAAATATCGTCATTTTTCGAAAAGAAAACTAGAAATTTTAAATATGTACCATCACATTCAGTTATTTTTTTACTCTTTTTAAATACAAAAAATAAAAGAATGAAGTCTCTATCTATATCAAGTGAAAATAAATGTCAAGCCTCGTTGTAACATCTATAAAATAATGAAAACATTTTGTCGTATTTTTGACAGTTTCTCACTGTTGTTATTTGTTAATTTATATACCGGTTCAAAAGTTCTATCAAAGTACAGTGGATATTGCCCTAAAATGATAAGACATTCTCGAAAATTGTAATGGTTTTGATCTGACAACAATATAATTTTAAACCCAACTATTTACTGTTTAATACAACTAATAAGCTACTGATCTTAATGCGTTTAAACATGTGAAATGAACCAACTTCATACCTGTGTTGAAATGGTGCCCTATATCATACGTACAGTGTAACTGTACTGAGTATTGACCTATACCATAATATATTTATATTGTAACTGTTCTGAGTATTGACCTATACAATGTTTGCATTGTAACTGTACTGAGTATTGACCTATATCATAGTTAAAGTGTAACTGTACTGAGAATTGACCTATACCATATATACATTGTAACTGTACTGAGTATTGTCTTATACCATATATACATTGTAACTGTACTGTGAATTGACATATACCATGTATACATTGCCATTATACTGAGTATTGACCTATACCATATTTACATTGTAACTGTACTGAGTATTGACCTATATAATATTTACATTGTTGTTGTACTGAGTATTGACCTATATCATATTTACATTGTAACTGTACTGACTATTGGTATATGCCATATTTACATAGTAACTGTACTGAGTATTGACCTATACCATATTTACATTGTAACTGTACTGAGTATTGATCTATACCATATTTTCATTGTAACTGTATTGTGTTTTGACCTATATCATATTTAATTTGTAACTGTAATTGATTTCCTATGGTAACGGGGCCCTTCTGCTAGATTACAATCAAAGAACATAAAAGTACTGATAGTCGGATTTTAATAAACAACCATTCGCCTTCCTAATTTGATTGATATTATTGTAGTGTTTGGTTTTTATCATACAACATTTTTTTAAAATAAATGATATAATGCAATAATCACAATATTGGTTGATTTTTTTTCTGTTGGCATATATATATATATATATATATATATATATATAAAATCGAGGAATCCAAAGTAGTCCCTGTTGCGTATGGTCATTTTGGCGGTGATCCACACTACAAAGCTTGATTAATACGACATTAAAATCTGTTTTAAAACCGAAAAAAAACACACAAAATTTGAGGTTATCCACGTTTCTAGTACATTTCTTTGTATCAGTGATGATCTATTACGCCATATTGTGTGATTTAACGCCAAAGGAGTCGAGAAAACCGTTCGATAACTAAGAAACATACGTCATAAGATACTTACATAACATGCAGATTGGCCCGGAGTAAACGAACATATGTGCATCTTTGTGTTCACGCGAAGACGGTTTTTCGTTGATTTTGCCTTACACACAGATTCGCGAATTATGTTTATGCTGACCTTCTGCATAACATCCGCCTCTTTTTCCTTTGGTTCTGGAAGATTAGACAATGTCTGGTGTCAGTAATATATTGCAAAAGTGACCAAACAGAGGTTTTATTATTGGAGGCCTAACATTGCTCAATTATATTAACTTCATATTTATGTCGTAATGGTTGCTTTATTTTGTTTATTTTTGCAAAGGCGAGATCATATCTGGGGGAAATTACACTGTGACATTTTCCACAAACATTTCTTTTATAGCTCATATTTTATTTTGATAAGCATTGGACATTTAGCTTAACGCTGGACCAATCAATGGAAATCATTGTTTATCTATCAATCATTAGTCTGCAATACGAACCCAGCTCTCCTGATTGGGTCCGTTAAATAGCATTGATGGGAAAGCTCCATTTGAGCACATTGATTGGTCAGTTGCTTTAGCTAATTTTTAGGATGACGTCACAGTTTAGTAAGCGTTCAATTGCATAGAAGTCCCTGTATAGAGGTGGAATGCTTGCATATTTAAAATAGTTTTATTGCACTCAGGAAAAACTGACCTTGAAGAATTTTATAGTTAATCCATTTGGTTTGGATCTTATATGTGTCTTTTATCGTCCAAAACTATCTTTAATAACTTCAATAGAAATAAGTAAAAAAACAGACATTTCAAAGAGCAACATACTTCTAGGTGACTTAATTGAGGATTTGTTAAATAATTCATATTACAATTTAAAATATATTATGTAGTGGAAAGATTCTTGAAAGACTAGTTTTAAAACTGTGTGACTTCTTTTTGACAAATCAACTATTGTATAAATATTAGTCCGGCCTTTTATCTGATCACATCAATTAGTCATATCATAATATCTGCCAAACGCTCGATCATAACCATGTATGGTGTTCTGTGCTATTTCAAAAGCGTTTGACAGAGTGTGGCGTAAGCGACTGCTTTTCAAACTACGTGAAAACGAAATTAAAGAGAATTTATTAATTGGTTATCAAATTACTTCTCAAATAAATAGCAAAAACTTGTCATTTACTCTGCAGTATCTGATCTTAAACTAATCACACCAGGGGTTCCAAAAGGCTTTGTCCTTGGACTATTTTTATTCCTCATTTACGTTAACTATATTACTGATGCGTTACTTAGTATCACTACATTATATGCTGTTAACAGTTCTCTGTGCCATTCACCAGCAACCATTCAAGTCATTGCAGGCATAATTAACTACTTCTATACGTTATTTATGAAAATAAAGGGGAAATGTCGAATCTAATTTTGGAAGATCTTGCGGGCCATCCCCATTCATTTCTGTAATATAGATAGAAATAAAATATGTTCAAACCACCCGCTTCAACAAAAGTTGAATTACGATACAGTCTGGTAAACGCACTAGGGTACTATGAATTGTGTGTCAGGTAGGGAGTCTCCGCCCCCTCCCCCCAATAATTGAAACGCTCCCACGCTCATGTTTCATGTTTTTACATTAAGGTATAACAGTCGTAAATGGAGAAATGTCAGCTACTGGGACATACTACTGGCGCACTGGAATGCATTAACAGATTTACCTAATCAACGTCGGACCTCGCCCCACTCTCTTACGTCTAAAAGTACTTGGTAGCGTTGTTTTCGCTATTATTATTCGAGACACTTTGAATATGGAATTACGCCGCAAGTAGAAAGGAAAAGAGGAAAAGTAAAAAGATTGTAAAATGTTTATAAAAAATTTACAATTCTACAACTTACTTTCATACGTAACACCAAGGCCATGAACCAGACATCGATCACTTCGCATGGCAACCTTGTCAAATGCTGCATCTACAGAAACATTCACAGCAACAGTGAAAAGAGTATAATATAACAAGCAAATTCAAATACACCGAAATGTAAATAGCAATTATAATACAGAAAACAATAATAAAAATAGTCATTTTAATGATACAAAGAAGAAAAAAAGAATACTAATGATAATAATAAGAAGAAGAAAAAAGAAGAAGAAGAAGAAGAAGAAGAAGAAGAAGAAGAAGACATTTAGAAAAAGAAAGGGGAAAGTTTTGTCGTTTACTGTTACTGTATTTATTTTCTGTAACGTGATTAACAGCAGATTTACTTATTATATGATGGTAATAAGCTACACACGTGTTCTTTATTTTGTCCTCCGTGCGTGAAAAGGTGAACTGTTTTGATATCATATTTGCAGAATAACTAATACGGAACGTAGAGTAGAATATTATTATACTATTTCAAATACGAAACATTTTTGTATTTAATATATTTAAGATTAATTTGGACAGTTGACTAAATTTAAGATGATTATACGGTGTCCGATGGGGGCCATCGCGGCATTCGTATTAGTTGAAATAAAGTCGGAAAAAAAAACAAAAGAAAAAAAATGGTGAAAAAGTCGAAAACAACGAAACAGCGATGATTAAAAGTCAAATTCGTTGTTTCGACTTTTCACCGTGGCAGTTTCGTTGTTTTATTGTTTCTGATTGTCTTAATGTAGTAAATATGCCACGATGACTCCAATAGGACACCGTAGTAGTTTTTTTTTTTAATTTAGTAGTAGTGTGGTAGTATTTTTACCAAACTATGTACCAGCTCGTTGTCTGCAGTGAACATTTCTCGATTTGTCTTAAATTACATTAAATATAATTAAAAGTTAATTAATATGTACATACAGTCCAATATAAATTGCTTTGGTGTTATCTATCTTTTAATTGAATATGTTTAACTCAGTGCGCCGTGGGGCTTATATGCTTACTGATAATTACGATAAAGAGGTCTCAACCACGTCGCCGTTATGTTTTCGATCTTAGCTGTAAAACTGCACATTAATATAAAACATCATATAGTATGGATATTTTGTTCAACTTCGATTGTTATTTGTCTATATAGTGTAAAATTCTTTACTTTTGTTTACCAAATAATTAAATATTAAATTGCGGCCCGCGATAAAGTCACTCATTGGCCCGTATCGGGGTTGTGCTAAAACATTGACGAATAAAACGGAAAATGGCGACTTGTATACTAACATATTTCTCATAAAAAAGATTAACTACATGGATGTAATCAACCATTATCTTCGAATTGAACCCTCGTCTTTGTGGTTCATTAAAGTTTTTATTATTTTCTGAACAGAAAGTTATAGATGATGCATCTTTAACCCAAAATAGAAAATAAGGAAGACTCAACTTGCCTGTGAGGTTTACGGGCTGGACAGTGTTTGTAAATACTAACGGGGTCTCCAGATGCATGACGGCCACATCGTTCAATAATGTAAGAAGCGGTTTTATGTAGTATCTCGGATGCTAAAATAAAAAGGAAGCAAAAAGTATGTAACTGTCGTCAGTGCATTTAGCACCATGGGTAAAGAAGCATGACACCGAGACCAGAAGTTGATATATTTCGTATTACCAAAGACATAAACAGAGATAAGTAACTGCAAGTACTTGTCTGGGAGGCACATTTGGAGTTTTCCCATTAATGTAAACACAACATCAGATTTTTGTGATTCAAGCATCAAAGAAGGGATATTATTGTCATTTTGAGAAGAAAAAAAACGCTTACAGTTTTTTGCAATATTTTTTTCTCCATTGTTACCCCTCTATTTTAGATAAAAAAAAATCTAAGAATATCGGCTTAACATTTATACCGACATGGACAATTTTCTTCAATTAACACAAAATTTATAATTTTATCTTGTGTAGTTTTAGATACTTTTGTTACACTGTAATAGTATTCCCCTGCTGTTTTAAGTTTAAATAAGAAGAAAAAACAACAACAACACAATTGATAATAAAAAATATGCATGATATTTGTGACTGCAGTCTGTACACGCCTGGTAATCTCCCAAACATCACATAAATGTGCCTGCAGTCTGTACACCCTGGTAATCTCCCTCCCAACCATCACATAAATGTACCTGCAGTCTGTACACGCCTGGCAATCTCCCAAACATCACATAAATGTGCCTGCAGTCTGTACACGCCTGGTAATCTCCCAAACATCACATAAATATGCCTGCAGTCTGTACACGCCTGGTAATCTCAATCCCAACCATCACATAAATGTGACTGCAGTCTGTACACCCTGGTAATCTCCCTCCCAACCATCACATAAGTGTACCTGCAGTCTTTACACGCCTGGCAATCTCCCAAACATCACATAAATGTGCCTGCAGTCTGTACACGCCTGGTAATCTCCCAAACATCACATAAATATGCCTGCAGTCTGTACATCCCGGTTATCTCCCTCCCAACCATCACATTAATGTGACTGCAGTCTGTACACGCCTGGTAATCTCCCAAACATCACATAAATGTGATTGCAGTATGTACACGCCTGGTAATCTCCCAAACATCACATAAATGTGACTGCAGTCTGTACACGCCTGGTAATCTCACTCCCAAACGTCACATAAATGTGCCTGCAGTCTGTACACGCCTGGTAATCTCCCTCCCAACCATCACATAAATGTGACTGCAGTCTGTACACCCTGGTAATATCCCTCCCAACCATCACATAAATGTGACTGCAGTCTGTACACGCCTTGTAATCACATGTTTGATCCCCCGCTCCTCCAACTAAAAATACTAAAAACTGAGGTCCCATGTATCGGTGCTTAACACTGGGCATATAAAAGAACCAGGGACGCTAAAAAACGGTCTTCTGTATCTCTTCAATATCCTTCAAAAACTAAAATTACCAATACTCTTATGGACGCGTCGCCCATATGGGAAACCGATAGCGGCGATAAATAGAATTATCATCACCTTTGCATACGCTATTCATGGTGTCATTTCCATAGGGCAGTTTGCGAAACACTATCCTGAATATTTACATCAGTATAAGTTTAAATAAAATGTTAATTTAATAATACAAGTTTGGCTTTTCCTTTTTATTTTTTCAAATTTACTTGAATAACCTTCATTGATGTACATAATCAAATGGATATATACTTTACCTACATACTCTTATTTCACAGACTAGTCCAACAAAGCCTGTATTACAATCTGCATAGTTGTTTATAATAGACAACATTAAATGCTTTATCATATTTAGTGGGGCAATATGGTGCTGTATATTGAGTGAATTGTGCGTTTTTTTTAGAAAAGCACCAAACTTGGCACAAACATAGTACAAGGTTAACTGATTATTTTAACACCGAGATCCACTTTCAAATTGGTGGAAAATCCAAGATTGTTTTGAAAGTGGGACTCGGCGTTAAAATAATCAGCTAATCTTGTTCTATGTTTGTGCCAAGTTTGGTGCTTTTCTCAAAAATAGCACCATTTTTTCACGAAATGGCTCCACTAATTTGTATGTAATTATTTTATATTTTTATATGATTTTTTTCGCAATATTTGTAATCATATATATGTGACTACTCATGGGTCTCAGACCTTCAGGAAATAATGGAAATTAACTTGTCAAACTTGTCATAATTATATAATTATGAACTATTATACTTACCACAGCAACGCTTTTCACAAAACGCGGTTGTTGCAAAGGTTCTTTTCCTACAGCTTTGTGTACGCCTGCGAGAATTTGATAGAAACCTTTTCTGAGGATAATAAAACATAGGGTAATCAAAAACTTTGTATTCAATTAAAGAAACAATTAAACCTGATGAAATTTCTGAAAATTATCGACATAATGCAAATATGAAAGTGTAAATAGTAGAAAGGGTATAACTATTGTAAATGGTAGACGAGAACATATCTCCTGTAAATGGTAGAAAGGGACGTATCTCCTGTAAATGGTAGAGAGGGACGTATCTCTTGTAAATGGTAGAAAGGAACATATCTCCTGTAAATGGTAGAAAAGGACGTATCTCCTGTAAATGGAAGAAAGGGGTATAAATCTTGTAAATGGTAGACGGGGATATTACTCTTGAAAATGGTAGACGGGTACATATTTCCTGTAAATGGTAGAAAGTGACATATCTCCTGTAAATGGTAGAAAGGGACGTATCTTCTGTAAATGGAAGAAAGGGGTATAACTCTTGTAAATGGTAGACGGGGACATAACTCCTGTAAATGGTAGAAAGGGGTATATCTCCTGAAAATGGTAAAATGGATATATCTCCTGTAAATAGTAGAAAGGAACACATCTCCTGTAAATGGTAGAAAGTGGTATAACTCTTGTAAATGGTTGGTGGGGACATATATCTGTAAATGGTAAAAAGGGGTATAACTCTTGTAAATGGTAGAAAGTGACATATCTCTTGTAAATGGTAGACGGGAACATATCTCCTGTAAATGGTAGACAGGGACATAACTCCCGTAAATGGTAGAAAGAGGGATAACTCTTGTAAATGGTACATAGTGACACATCTCATGTAAATGGAAGAAAGGGGTATTACTTCTGTAAAAAGTACAAAAGGGTATAACTCTTGTAAATGGTAGAACGGACATATTTCCTCTAATTGGTTGAAACGAACATATCTCATGTAAATGGTAGACAGGGACATATCTCCTGTAAATAGTAGAAAGGGGTATAACTCCTGTTAATGGTTAAAAGGGACATAACTCCTACAAATGGTAGAAAGGGGTATACTTCTTGTAAATGGAAGAAAAGGACATATCTCCTGTAAATGGCAGAAAGGGTATAACTCTTGTAAATTGTAGAACGGGACATATCTTCTGTAAATGGTTTAAAGGGACACAACTCCTGTAAATTATAGACAGGGACATAACTCCTGTAAATGAAAGAAAGGGGTATAACTCGTGTAAAAGGCAGAAATGGGTATATCTTCTATAAATGGTAGAAAAGTACATATCTCCTGTAAATGGAAGAAAGGAACATATCTCAGTAAATGATGAAAAGAGGCATAATTACTGTAAATGGTAGAAAGGGATATATCTTCTGTAAATGGTAGAAAGGGTATAACTCCTGTAAATTATAGAAAGGGGTACAGCTCTTGTAAATGGTTGAAAGGGACATATCTCCTGTAAATTGTAGAAAGTAACATATCTCCTGTAAATGATAAAAAGGGGTATAATTCTTGTAAATGGTAGACGGGGACATAACTCTTGTAAATGGTAGAAAGGGGTATAACTCGTGTTAATGGGAGAAAGGGGTATAACACCTGTAAAGGTAGAAAGGGGTTTATCTCCTCTAATAAAAGAAAGGGGAATAACTCTTGTAAATGGTAGAAAGGGGTTTATCTTCCATAAATGGTAGAAAGGGATATATCTCCTGTAAATGGAAGAAAGGAACATATCTCATGTAAATGATGAAAAGGGGTATAATTGGTGTATATGGCAGAAAGAGATATATCTCCTGTAAATGGTAGAAAGGGTATAACTCCTTTAAATGATAAAAAGGGGTATAACTCTTGTAAATGGTTGAAAGGGACATATCTCCTGTAAATGGTAGAAAGTAACATATCTCCTGTAAATGGAAGAAAGTAACATATCTCCTGTAAATGATAAAAAGGGGTATAACTCTTGTAAATGGTTGAAAGGGACATATCTCCTGTAAATGGTAGAAAGTAACATATCTCCTGTAAATGGTAGAAAGTAACATATCTCCTGTAAATGGTAAATGTAAATGGTAGAAAGGGACATATCTCCTGTAAATGGTAGAAAGGGGTATAATTCTTGTAAATTGTAGAAAAAGGACATATCTCCTGTAAAGGTAGATGGAGACATAACTCCTGTAAATTGTAGAAAGTGGTATAACTCTTGTAAATAGTAGAAAGGGGAATAACTCTTGTAAATGGAAGAGAGGCATCATATTATTTGTATGCAGTGCCATATATGACAAAGTGCAACAAATGGTTCTATTCGTAGGTATTGGTAGACGATTATAACAGATAAAATTACAAAGAAATATCAATTTATTATTTTTTAACATTTTCCAAAAATAGCACAACCAATTAGTTATATAAAAATGTAAATACTGATAATCTTTAATCCGTACGTCAAGATCAGAATTGCATTAGTTCAAATTTTCGATAAGTCTCTCAAAAGTATCCATTATGAATATATTCGTATAGCCTCAACTTATAATTCTCAGTTGCATTTTATTCTTTCGACATGTACGTCGCATTTATTTTGAACATAATTGGGACTCTCTGTTACTTACTTTTCCTGAACTATATATTCATTCATATAGCTGTAATATGTTTAAGCAACTATTTGACCCGATAACCAAAACCAACTGGTATATGTTTGACATTCAGCCGAATAACCTTCTGGCGTCTGTTGTATTACCTGATGATATTCAGCCAAATATCCAACGGGCTTCTGTTGTATTACCTGCTTGCTAACATTCAGCCAAATAACCTGCTGGAGTCTGTTGTATTACCTGCTAATTTAAGCCAAATAACCATCAAGCGTCTATTTTATTACCTGCTTATATTCAGCCAAATAACCTGCTGGCGTCTGTTGTATTACCTTGCTGATATTAAGCCAAATAGTCAACTGGCGTCTGTTGTATTTCCTGATAATTTCAGCCAAATAGCCTAGTGGCGTCAGTTGTATTACCTGCTGATATTCAGCCAAACAACCAACTGGCGTCTGTTGTATTACCTGCTGATATTCAGCCAAACAACCAACTGGCGTCTGTTGTATTACCTGCTGATATTCAGCCAAACAACCAACTGGCGTCTGTTGTATTACCTGCTGATATTCAGCTAAAAAAACAACTAGCGTCTGTTGTATTACCTGCTGATATTCGGCCAAATAATCAACTGGCGTCTGTTGTATTTTCTGATAATTTCAGCCAAATAACCAACTGGCGTCTGTTGTATTTCCTGATGATTTCAGCCAAACAACCAACTGGCGCCTGTTGAATTACCTACTGATATTCAGCCAAAATAGCCAACTGGCGCGTGTTGTATTACCTGCTGATATTCAGCCAAACAACCAACTGGTGTCTGTTGTATTACCTGCTGATATTCAGCCAAATATCCAACTGGTGTCTGTTGTATTACCTGCTGATATTCAGCAAAATACCCAACTGGCGCCTGTTGTATTACCTGCTGATATTCAAATAACCGACTGGCGTCAGTTTTATTACCTGCTGATATATATAAATATAACCAACTGGTATATGTTGTATTACCTGCTGATATTCAGCCAAATACCCAACTGGCGCCTGTTGAATTACCTGCTGATATTCAGCCAAAATAACCAACTGGCGCGTGTTGTATTACCTGCTGATATTCAGCTAAACAACTAACTGGCGTCGGATGCATTATCTGCTTATATTCAGCAAAATACCTAACTGGCGCCTGTTGTATTACATGCTAATTTCAGCCAAATTACCGACTGGCGTCTGTTGTATTACCTGCTGATATTCAGCAAAACAACCAACTGGTATATGTTGTAATACCTGCTGATATTTAGCTAAATGACCTGCTGGCGCTTGTTGTATTACCTGCTAATTTAGCCAATAACATGCTGGCGTCTGTTGTATTACCTACTAATATAAAGCAAAACAGCCAACTTTAACTGTTGATATTCAGCCTAATAACCAACTGGCGTCTGCTGTGTTACCTGCTGATTTTCAGCCAAATATCCAACTGGCGTTTGTTGTATTACCTGCTTATGTCCAGTCAAATAACAAACTGGCGTCTGTTGTATTACCTGCTGATATTCAGCTAAAACCAAGAAAGCAACTGATGTATGTCTGTTACCTGGTGATATTCAGCCAAAATAACCAACTGGCGTCTGTTTTATTACCTGCTGATATTCATCCAGATATCCAACTGGCGTCTGTTGCACTACCTGCTGATATTCAGCTAAATATCTAACTGGCGTCTGTTTTACTACCTGCTGATATTCAGCCAAAAAACCAACTGGCATATCTTGTATAACATGCTGATATTCAGCCAAACAACCAACTGGCGCCTGTTTTATTACCTGCTGATATTCAGCCAAATATACAACTTGCGTCTGTTGCACTACCTGCTGATATTCAGCCAAATATCCAACTGGCGTATGTTTTACTACCTGCTGATATTCAGCCAAATAACCAACTGGCGTCTGTTGTATTACCTGCTGATATTCAGCTAAAGCCCCAAAAAAACAACTAATGTATTTCTTTTACCTTGTGATATTCAGCCAAATAATCAACTGGCGTATGTTTTATTACCTTCTGACATTCAGCCAAGTAGCCTGCTGGCGTCTGTTGTAATACCTGCTGATATTCATAAAAAACAACCAACTGGTGTCTATTGTATTACCTGCTGATATTAAGCCAAATAACCTGCTGGCGTCTATTGTATTTCCTGCTGATATTCAGCCAAATAACCAACTGATGTCTGTTGTATTTTCTTCTGATATATAGTCAAATAACCAATTGGCGTTAGTTGTATTACCTGCTGATATTCAGCCAAATAACCAATTTGCGTATATTGTATTACCTGTTGATACTCAGCCAAATAACCAACTGGTGTCAATTGTATTATCTGCTGATATTCATCCAAATAACCAACTGGCGTCAGTTATATTACCTGCTGATATTCTGCCAAACTGCTGTTATTCTGCCAAATAACCAACTGGTGTATATTGTATTACCTGCTGATATTCATCCAAATAACCTACTGGTGTCAGTTGTATTACCTGCTGATATTCAGCCAAATAACCTACTGGTGTCAGTTGTATTACCTGCTGATATTCAGCCAAATAATCAACTGGCGTCAGTTGTTTTACCTGCTCGTATTCTGCCAAATAACCAACCGGCGTCTATTGTATAACCTGCTAATATTCAGTCAAATAACTATTTGTTATATATCCTACTAGATATACTTAATTGCAGTTCCTATAAAACCGCAGCGGTGATCTAATAGTAAGGCGTCCGCCTCGCATGTTGTATGCTGTTTGTTTGCTCTCCAGCTTGGTCACACCAACGACTTTAAAAATTGTACTAGAAGTTTCCTCACTTGGCGCTCATCATTCATGTGATTAGTTTAGGTATTGTCAGTTCGGTGTCAGTATAATGTGAGTTGGTGTGATATCATACTACGTGTCTCTGGCATGATACCCCCGGTCAGTGTGGCAGAGATAAGAATAGTCTCACAAGTAGACACTGAAACATGTTGAAAACGACACCATACAATAACAGCAACAGTGCATGTAAAACAAAAATCGAAGAGAACATATCCCCAATTGCCTATTGGCAGGCAGTTGGACACACGTGACACAAATGTGTCAATCATATACCCGATGTGATAAAAGTGAGTCACAATAGACGTTTTACCTTTGATTTATATCCATAATACAATGGGCTGCTGTAAGTATGTTGTTTTCATCTAAGATAGATCCGCCACAAAAGTAATTTATCTTTCTCGATGCATAGGTCAGCTTTACATGCCAGGGAAATTCACCTCTAACTGCGTCCTCTCCACCCACAATGCGCGGGTTGATATCATCGTCGCCCATGCAAACTGCGGTGAAACAGAATTACTGAATAAAACGTATGAACAAAACCTACATTCAGATAATTGAGTTGAATTTCGGATATGTATCAATTGTATCTAATATATCTATCTATCTATTTTCAAACAACCGGCTAAATTAGCTATTACTTTAAGATTGAATTTATTTGTATGACTGAAGGCAGAAATGAGTATAAGTCTCTGGTAAAATATTAAGACGCACTCTTTCTTCTAAATAAAAAAGGTTTATCGTTTTGTAAACGTATTAATCAAAATCTAATTAAAACTAAGTTGAGCGGAGAAACTGAACTTTAATGCAGCATGGACAATCCAAATCAACAGGGAAATCCGCTGTTTACTTAGTATTACGATGATAACACATGCTCTCCTTTTTGCATGTCGCATGTAGACTAAGTTGATAAATACTAATCTACTAATACATTGGCTGAGAGCATGAAATACGTAATAATTTATTACTAACCCTAACCCATTTATGGCGGATCAAATATACATACTCAGCGTCTTTAAAATGCAAGTAGGGATATTGTATCAAATCTAGATGTGGCGCGAATGATAAAGCAAGACAAATCTTTCTCAGGTTTGTTTTCATTTTTCATCACTTAAAACCACACATTTAACAAATCAATTGATATGTTACACATATGATTAGATAAATATTATAATAGAACTGCGATAAAAATCATTTTGATATTCAAATATTTGCGTTTTTAAGAACGCAAATCTTATATCACCGTTTCTTTCGAATTGAGCGTCACTTTCTTTATCTACTGTCGTTGAATTTAATTTTCTTGCGTTACTATTTCAACTATATTGGGACACCTGTCATCGTTAAAAATAACAAGGGCGATTATAAATATGTCCTTGATTTAAAAAGCGACATCCGGTCTTGTTAATAATGATAAGTATGCCGTAAGCTGATTGATAAAAAGGCAACTATTTTGCACATTTATTTTCATAAGTATACATACGTTCATACATTAGTTTTACCGTAACATAAAGAATACTTTTTGCTGGGTTAAGAAATTTAAGAGGGGCCAGCATAGCCTGCAAGATTATAACTGCTCAGGTAGGTCTGTTGTTGCAGAAACAAAGAAAAACATTGGTGCTGTTAGAGCTATGGTAGAAGAAGATGGACGGTATACTGTTTCCCTGATAGCTTATAGTCTAGGCATCTCAGAAGGCACCGTACATCACAATCTGACTAACTGTTTGAAATTAAAGAAGCTTTGTGTTAGATGGACCTCCACTTGCTGACACCTGACCAAAAGGCAAGCGTTTAGATTGTGCTTAAACTTCTGAAAAAATTGTAATCCTAGGAACATTTTTAACTGGCTCAGTAGGGATGAAACTTGGGTTTATTATTCTGAGCCTCAATGGCACATCAATAACATTTTCTTAAATTCTAGTGGTCCTGTTCATTGCAAAGAGGGAAGAACAATCATAGGCAAGTTTTACAAAGATAAAGTTGGAAAGCATACAGCTTATTCGTGACAATGCTTCTGCCCACAAAAGTAAAAGTGTACAATCTTTCTTTAAACAAGAAAATGTTATTCAGGTTGACCATCCCCCCACCCCCACATACACACACACCCTCCCCACCGCCCTTATTCCTCTGTCTTAAGCCCCTGTGACTTTTTCCTATGTCCAATGCTAAATAAATGTTCGTTGGTAAACGCTATGCTATTAGAAGTGCCCTTGGGTCTGCAATCTTTCAGTGGCTGAACAGTATACCAAGGGGAGACTACTTTGTGGTATTAAGGTCGTGGACAGCGAGATATCTGTGCGGGGAAATACTTTGAAGGGTTGGTCTGAAAAAAAATCCCGTTCCTGTGAAAATCTTAGATAATCTTAGAAGACCAGTGACAGAAATTATTAAATGCCCCTCGTAGAACTGCATTTACTACCATACTGGGGACTAGTAACGAACATTTTCATTTGGATTGTCATTTGTGAGTTGGATGTTCGAATATTTGTAATATAATTAGATAAGATTTTTCCTTTGTGAATAAAACTTTTAATCTTTAAATTTTAAAAGTGTTTATTTTTTTTTTGCTGGATTACTTATATAGGGTAATTCTGATCCATAACAGGAGTATATTTTCAATAGAAACCTCCTCTATTCTCAGACGACACCCAACAAGAATAAAAAAATACAACAACAACAAAGCCACACTGCACCGCTTTAAAACACACACAAGCACCATAGTTTCATGTATGTGTTTTACAGCATAATATCAATTACGTTATTAACATACCTGTAAGAGCAATCGCTACTAAGATGCTGAAAACGTACATTCTGTTTTATTTTTACTATCCGTTTTTTTTTTTAATTTCAATTTCTTTATCTCAAGTAACTTATTTATAGACCTGCTAGCAAATATAATTTAATTGAAGAGCAGCCCGGGGACAACTGAATGGTTGTGTAATTAAATTTTTATCTATAGCGTGTGCTTAATGATGGGGCATTTTTCAATTATACATTTCTATATTAAATCAAATTGGATGACAACCGTAGGCGTTTGTTTGTTTTTATTTCTACTTCTATGGCATCGTGACATCTGAAAGTTACGTTCCGTTATTGTGTTGAGAACAGAACAAAACAGAATAGAACAGAAATCTTATTTTTTTAGACTTGAGCATCATAGCTCATCGTCATATACAAACATTTAAATGCATGCAGTGTGATGGTTACAATATTATATATACGGTAGTTCTAAATCAATATTGGTGAGAGTGGTTTTAAACAAAATCATATTGCAAAATCTAGTAATCATAATATTTAGTCAAGTAGTATTAGAAAATAAATATCCATGTTATTTTGATTAACAGATTTGTTCATGTGAAATGTTATACATATTTAATCAGATCGTCTTGCATTTGAAAGTTTTTGTCCAAATTTGTTTACAACGATTTTCGGTTTGTATTGAATAAATCTGTAATCTTTACCATACTTTCCTGGTGTAACATGTTGGTATATATTCATCTCTTATTTGATTGTAGAATTGACAATGATACAATGATATTCGTCTTCGATTTCGTTTAATGTACACGCTATACACTTTCAGTAGTTTCTTCAGATATTTCGGTAACGCCCGGCTTTAATTAATAGATTGTGTGATGAAAGTCTTATCTTTGCAATTGTATTTCTGTTTAAAATTCTACTTGCCAAAGTCCAGAAGGGCGTATGTGATGGTGTGTTGTATGTCATCTGCCGTCCGTCGTACGCCGTCTTTCATCCGTTTGCAGCACTTTCTCTAATACCTTTAGGCCAATTAAACTCAAACTTCACATGGATGTTTCTAAAGATTTATTCTCGATTTGAAATACTTTAAATAGTCATAAACTTAAACAATCTTTTTCTCATGAACTACCCAACCGATTTTGAAAATAGTTATGTAGTAATAATAACTATAGTACTATTAGATTGTTCAAATGATGTCACGGAATTAAAATGTCCCCGCCCTAAGGGTTCAATAAGGGGACACATGTCATTATAAAAAACATTAATTTAAAAAAGAGAAAAAGGAACTGATTTTGCCTATATTTTCACAGAAGCATTGTTTTAGTCAAGGCGATTCAGATTTGTAAAAAAAGACTGGATTCCACTGTCTTAAGGGATCAGAAAAAGAGTAAACAATTGGAAATTACAAAAACCGGCCAGTCAAATTTGTTTCTATTTTGCAAAAATTATCCCTATATGTAGGGGTTTGAAGGAAAGTTAGAATTAACGGTTTCTAGTTATAAGGGCCCTGTAAGGGAACTTATTTTATTTTACATAAGGATGCTATGGGAAAACGTTAAATTCTCATTTTTTTCATCCATTTGGGCAAAATTATTTATCAACAAAATATCCAACAATTCAAACATTTACTGTGTATATGAATTAAAAAAGTATTTTTTATTTGAAGTATTTAGATAAATTGATCAGAAATATAATAACGAAATTGCCGTTATTTTGAATATAAACACGATATATCAAATGCGTTACTGTTTATGATTGAAAAAATAACGGGATGTAATATACAACTTTCCTAAATTAACAATGGTAACCATAGAAATATATTTAGCAAAATGTAGCATGGTTACACTTTGATTAAGACTTCTAGAAATGTGTGTCAGGCAATGGTCACTGGGATGTTTAGAGCCCCTGTAAGGGAACTTTAAGTTTTACATAGGAATACTATGAGAAAATTGAAAATTGTCATTTTTTATCCATTTGCGTAAATATGTTAGAGCATTGTCTAGAGCATTGTTTAGTAAAAGTAAATTTGATTTTGTTCAATAAAGCCGGGCCCACTTACCTCAATCGTTAGCGCGACTGCTGTCAATCCAGGGATCCTGAGTTCGAATCCCCGCCCGGTCACAATCTCCGTGATGTTTGATATACGACACTGCGTCTTATTATCATTCGTCTCTTATCGCTGATTCAAGTGGGAAAGTTATAAGTTACTTGCGGATGATGGAGTGCCCTTTAGGATCCCAGCAAACAGATGTTAAGTTAACTGATCCTCTGTTAGCCCTCGATGGCATAAAATGACGCTTAATATTAAACCATCAATCATTCATTCAATCAATCAATCAATCATTGTTCAGTAAATATGCTTGAATTTCCATAAGGGGCAATGGGTTGGAGGGCAATATGGTTAAAATTGGGAATTTTCATCAATCTTAATTGCAATAACCTTTCTGTCAAACTTTTTATAACCGATATAAATTAACCTTACATCAGCAAGGGACTGCTGATTCTGCAAATCAAGGGGTTTGGATATAAAGGGACCCTGTAAGGTGACTTTTACTTTGAAGCCTCGTTAAACTTCCAGAATGCCCACTTTTTGATAATAACAAAAATGAATGTAATTAAATGTGTTTATAGTATTACTAAATTCATTCCTGTAGACCCCATAGTGACTGTTTTTAAAATAGCGAGAAAATAAATAACTTCGATTGAAATGTGTATTTCTTAAACGAGCGGATCGAGCCTCAACTTTTGTTTACATTCTTGTAATTCCGTAATGACTCGGTTGCTTTCCGGCTGTACATCCGCCAGTGTTCGGAAGTACTCAAAAATGAATACTGCAGTGGTAGTGTGCGGATTAAGACCATTAGATAATGGGTTCATTAACAAGATTAGAAAAGTTATGACATCACCAATATTATGTATTGTTATTGGATTTCCTTTCTTTTTTTTAAATATGTTGATGTCTGCAATAAAACTGTATCAAACGTAGTACACATTATATTCTCAAAACGCACTGAAAAACAATGAGTACGAAATACTAGTTTAGTCTAGTAACTCTTGCTCAGGATCCTCCCTTGCATATACGCGTGATATTATGGGACGTGCTATTACTAACAAATCACTTTATCGCAGTCAATATTGAGAGGCTACCAATGGTGGTTTATTCAGTACAGTTATTAAAAAAGTAATTTTATTTTTAATTTTATAAGAACGATTTGTCGCTTACATGCAATGAATTAGCTCGTGGGTTCCAGTTCATTATCACGCTGAAGGGAATCAAATGGATATTCTTAAAAACTATCTAACTGCAAACGGTTATTTAATTTTTAACTGCATCCCCTACAGTTCCTCATACTATGTTTCTCTCTGAAGTGAATTGTTCATATATGTTCAACCGACGCGTTTCCGAACAAGCTTCGTAACTCCCCGTTTTCTGCCGAAGGTGTTTATCGGAAAAAGACGAACATTAGTTTGTAAACAAAACCCGTTCTTAATTATGTACTAACAATGTGCTTTATATTTATTTTTTCGTTTGCAAAGTCTCTCAGTGATCAAATAAACATGCCTTCTATCATCTGGAAGAGTAAAACTGACTTTAATTAAAAATTAAATACGACCATTTCGGAAGTTTAATGAGCCTTTAATCTAGGAATATTATGAGGAAAACTGATTGTTTTTCATTTTTGCATCGATGTGTACAAAAAAAACTTCTATTTAAAATCTAAAGCATTTCTGCTCGTAACAAATCCCTATGCGGGTGATTGAAGTATTGACAAATTAAGGAGCTGGGATATATAAGGGCCCTGTAACTTTTTGCTCAGTATGAGAGTGGTGATGATATTTATCCATACAGACGACCCCAAAGAGGGTTAATATTGTGAAATTTCAAAAAGTGCTATGGCCATTTTGAGCAAGTAGAGCGTCCTCTGGGTTTTTTCTTTTCTATTTTTCATTGATATTAAATAAGCAGATATTTCAAAAAAGGGGTTTTACTGATAAGTAACACACTATTTTCTAGATATCTCAATAGATCTACCCCACATTTAAATCATCGAAAAGTGAGGTTTTAATTTATAAGTACCTCTAGCGTTCTTTTATGCTTGTTTTATTAGCATACCGTATCGGCATAATTGTAGCGTTTCTGCTATAGGGCATGTTTCGCTCTTTAAATAAATGAAAATACTCTAAAACGAAGTTGACGCCGATCCTGATTGCCAATTGCTATTAGCGACTTTATATTGATGTTTTATGCATCTGATTGTAGATAATATAACTATGAAAGTAACCACAACTTGAATTTAACTGATTTAAATGAAACATCTATAACGTGCCATTGATGCCATATTGATAGCCATACACAGTTCGGTCCAAAATAAAACTTTTTTAAATTTAAATGAGGTTTAACGCCATTTTCAACACATTTCATGTTATATAATTATGGCATATCCAGTTTTATTGGTGGAGGAAAACCTCAGAATGAATCTGAATGACCCACCGTATTCTGCAAGTAACTGGCAAACTTTCTCACATGCAATTTTTTGAGCGATCGGGATTACAACCTACGACCTTAGCGATGAAAGGTAAGTGATCTTAGGACGGCGCGTTAGACCACTCGGCCAAAGATGTATGTGAGAAAGATTTTCAGGTATACGCGGGAGGACTGTTCTTCTACTTAGAAATGCATTACACATCACTTAATGTTCAGTAACTGTTGGCAAGTTTATCAAATCACAAAGAGGAAGGTCCCGTTCAACGTCCGTGCTGTTTATCTTATTTATGAGAAATACATTTAACGCACATGTCGGCATATTCCGTTTTATTCGTCAAATGTTTTAGCACAAGCCCGATACTGGTCAATGAGTGACTTTATCGCGAGTTGTGATTTAGTATTTGGTCAACAATATTAAACTTAAGAATATTACATTACAGAGACAAAATACAATATATAATAAGCTATTGAAGGGAATATCCAACCTATATGATGTTTGATATAAATGTGCAGTTATATTGCTAAGATTGAAAAAAAGATCAGCGATATAGATGAGGCCTCATTAAAACAATTCTGAGGTCTTCCTCTTGTCGCCAATAATTAAATTATCAAGCATAACCTACTTTGTGTTGATAATGGTGTTAGCCACCAATCCAACTATGTATAGGGAAGACCAGACACTTTCGTTGATCAGGACTTGAGGTTTAACCTAACTCTACATAATATATCCTTCAAATGATCATAGCGCTAAAACTACCTCACACGGTTTGTCGGGTAACGTGTATCGGTCCATGCAGAGTATATAGGGCTGTTTTCACTTATGAATTGATAATTAAAGTTTTATTTATCCGGTAACATTTTTGCAAACACTTTTGGAAAGCCTAATTTATTACGGTTGTTCACATATTTTTTCAATTTTTTATGTTTATAGGAACATGGTCTTTTTTTAGTTCGAATACGGCACCATAAAATCATAGTTTTCCCTATATGTCCAATGTAAAATTTGAAACATTATGAGAAGTAGCGTGTATTTAAAAGCAGTTTACGTGTCTTTAATATATAATGACATATTTTTTGCAATTAATTTTAAACTTCAAAATTTAAAGATGCTTATCTTTCCAACGGTATATTTTTTAATTGTTAAATCAGTTGAGAACATGGTCTTTTTTTAACAAAATGATAAGTATTTTTTCTGTTTTTCATTTTTTACGTCCGCGAACAGAACCAGAACGATATTGGTCACGTGACTACCCGCGGGTGATAGTTGAAGGTCGCGTTTTAAGAGCCACTGCTATGCTACTTTATAACTTTAATATTATTAAGAAATCATGCTATTATATATATTATTCATGTACGTATGTATGTATAAATGTATCATGAATAGTTTCAGTTTCAGTTTTATTGGCATAACGACAATACACAATTGCCTATGGCCATTTACAGAGAATATTTAAACAAATATGGCATAGACACACAATATATAAACATAGATAAGACATTCACAAACAAACAGTCACATGTTGTAAGATATCAAATCTAGACATTATATTTTCAATAATTCATTTAAATGAATATAGTTAAGAAGAGTCATTGTATTCAAGGTAGTTTTTCTTAGCGTAAAAGCCTCAGTAATATATCTTGATGTATTACGCACTAGTCGTTTATTTGTAGTTGAAAATAGATTTATAAATTTATTAACAGTTGGAAATGATATATTTTTTAGATATTTAGTTCTTATTGTTCTATATTTTGGACAACATAAAAGAAAATGATACTCTGATTCAACAACATTTAAGGAACATAATTTCGATTTTTCTCTTTCTACATTATTATATCTGCCTGATTCTAAATTATGGGCACTAAGACGTAAACGTGTCAGGTTTTTGCGATTATTTTCGTTTGAAATAAAATCTAAGTACTCTTCATATTTAAAATCTACTTTAAACTGATTATAATATTGTAGTTTTTGCATAGTCTGGACAGATGCAGTCCAAGTTTGCATGTATTGGTTTCTAATTCTTTGTTTAAATAAGATAGAATAGTTTATAACTGGGTTGAAATTTTGCCAAATGTCTTCAAATCCTAGATTATTTAAGAAAGATTCCATACATTTGGCCCAACATTTATTATTTTGAACGTTACATTGTTCATTAAAAGATTTATACAAAATTGAATTCGGTTGCTTTATGATCTTAGTCCAGTAAATAATGGAACGTTCTTTAGCAATCACAGATATAGGAAATCTACCTAGTTCACCTAAAACGGCTATGTTCGGAGTTTGCTGTTTTACACCTAAAATATGTTTGCAAAATTTTATGTGTAATTTATTTAAATCTTCAAATTCATATATTCCCCAAATTTCCGACCCATATAAAAGTATAAGTAAAACCATTGAATCAAAAAGTTGTAACTTAGTTTTAATATCTACATTGATTCTACTAAACACCGAAAGCAAACAATTATACGCAGTAAGTGCTTGCTCTTGAAGAGCTATTATTGCATTTGCCATGCTTCCCGTATATGAAAAACGTATTCCTAAATAACAAAATGTATCTACTATTTCTAATTTTCATTATTGATAAACTATTCGTAGTGATGTAATGAACAAAATAAAAAGTAACGGTGACAAGGGCTCCCCTTGCTTTAAACCAAGGGTTACATCAAAGAAGTCTGAAAAAGTCATATAAGGTGATTTTATACAAGATTTAACGTTACTATAGATCGCTTTTATAATATTAATCATTTTGCAACTTATACCAGATTGGACGAGCTTTACCCACAGTGCATCATGTATAACGGTATCAAAAGCCTTTTCATAATCTATAAATGTACAGTATAATTTAGATTTAGACATAAGTACTTTTTGTATAATCGAATGAAGAATGACGATGCAATCTGTCGTGCTATGATTGTCCCTGAAGCCAAATTGGTGTTCGTTGAACACATTTTCAGATTCGCACCATTTATTAATTCTGTTTCTCAAAGCGAGCGAAAATATTTTAGATAGAACATTTATAAGAGTTATTCCACGATAATTGGAGGGATTATCACGGTCGCCTTTCTTGTGAATTGGTACAATAAATCCTTTACCCCACGAGTCCGGATAAATTCCTGTATCATATATTTTATTAAAAAATTGAACAATATACGGTGTAATAAAAGCATTTGAATCAATAAGGAAGTCTGCTACATTATTGCTTAATTCACAACTGTTATGTCGTTTCTTAGATGAAACAGTTTTAGATATTTCAGATAGTAAAAGGGCAATCAAGTTCTTCAATATTTATTGACTCGTGTCTCTCATTATCATCAGTATCTGGTACAAAATGGCTGTGTGGTGTATTCGATAATGATCGAAAGTGTTCGAAAAAATCATTTACATTTATTCCAGAGGTATTTGTAACCTTTTTCGAATTATAGTTTTTAATATATATCCAAAATTTTCGAGAGTTGATTTTACTTAATTTTGATAGGTTATATTTTTCTTTGGTAAAATATTTGTTTTTTTGTTTTCCGTTTTGCTTTAGAGAACATACTCCTACTTTTTGTGAAACGTATTCTATTTGTTTCTGATGCATTGTTTTTATAATTTCTTTTATCGTTAAAAAATTGAGTTTTAAGAGTTCTACAGGTATCATCAAACCAATCTGCCTTTTTAATACGTTTTTGCAATGGGTTTAACTTACATGTTCGTCCATTTGTTTTGAACGATATATCGTATATCAAATCGGACAAATCAATTATACAAGTATTTATATCAGTATTATTTGTTTTCAGATTTTGAGTAATATTGTCAAAAATATGTTTTTTAGTAAATTTTATCTATATTAAATAAAGAATAGAGCAGAACAGAACATATATTTCATTTTGACTTATACATACAGTATCTCATCATGACATATACATATATACATATTCATTATAACACGTGAAAGGTTCACATTCACAAACACGCACATACTAAAGCATGCATGCACGTACGCGCACACACACGCACATACACGCACGCACGCACGCACGCACACACTCACACACACACACACACATATGCTAGCATTCACATATTCAGGCACATGTTTAAACTGGCACCTGATTTCATTACACATATATTTTGAGGATAAACTTTAGTTATAATTTACATTGTTTTTTATTGTAAATGCTTCTTTTAAGTAAATAGCTAAATTTGTCACCTCTTTTTTCGATTCTACTTTCATTAGTTCAATAAATTTAAATACACTGGGCCTTCTGTAGTAATATTTTCTAACAACTAATTTACGAATATGCTCATACATTGGACAGATCAGAATAAAATGAAATTCATCTTCTATATCTCTTGAATTACAAATTGCACAATATCTTTGATTTCTTGCAATTCTATTCTGAGCGTATCTCCCAGTTTCAATTCTGAGTGTATGAGTTGATAGCCGCAATTTGGACAGAAAGGATCTTAGTTTAAAAGGCAACATATCTAAGTATATCTCATATCTTAACACATTTTGTAGTGCTTGTACATATCCAAAACTCTGTTAATTACAATATCATTTTGCCATTTCTGGATAAAACAATCTACAACTCTTTGTTTGAATAAAACAATAAAATTATCAAGATTGTTGCTATGCGGCTCATTCCAAACATAATTAAAACCAAAATCATTTAACAGTTTCTTCACATTACTAGTCCAATTTGTACAACCATTCTCACAATCTCTTAATGACTCTTTATACAGAGTAGAAATCAGAATATTTTTTGATGAAATAACTTTACTCCAATAGTTTACTATTCTGACATATCTTGATATATACATGGGGTATCTGCCAAGTTCCCCATACACGCCTGCATTACTAGTTGTTGATTTAACTTTTAACAAATATTTACAGAACCTTAAATGTACTCGTTCAATTTCTATTGACTTTGTATAACCCCATACCTCTGCCCCATAACTAAGATTTGATCAAACAAAGGCATCAAACAGCTGACACCACGTTTTAGGCTTAAATTTGTATTTCTTCATATTTGCGATTAGCACATTCAACGCCTTTAAACCTTTACCTGCGATCGTTTCCTGGTTCAATATAAAGGCTCCGGTATAATTAAATACAGTTCCCAAATAATTAAAGTCATTTACCACCTCCAAATTTATCCCATTATATAATCACTCTTCCTCAGCTCTCAGATGTCCTCTAGTCCTAAACACCAATACCTTAGTTTTTCCTTCATTAACCTCTAGGCCCAATTTATCACAATACTCTTTTAGCATATCTAAATAATTTTGTAATTCAGCGGGCGTTTGACCAATTAAAACCATATCATCTGCAAACAACAACAAGATTATCGTTACGTCGTTGATATATAGTCCCGACATTGTGTAACTCTGTAAAAATAGTTCTAGGTCATCAATAAATAGAGAAAATATAATTGGTGAGATTACCTCCCCTTGCCTTAAACCAACTGAACACTCGAAGAAGTCCGAATATGAGTTACAGCATAAAGCATTGTTAATAATAAGGTAATGCGCTGTTTAAATGACGTGTGATTTAATGATCTGTAAATTGCCATACATTATTTTAATCTGCTTTATTGTTGTTGTTACAAAATAAACAGAGTAATTATGAAAGCAAGTTTATCAATTGTATGTTCACATTTTTTACAGCGCTAATTGGCAGCGGACCGAACCATATTGACCTTAATGACAATTAGCAAAAGTTTATACCTTCATTATGCCTTAAGCCATGTTTTGTTTTTAAAATTTTGCCAGATTGAGACATATCATAAAATATAACTATAAGTCATCAGTTAAAAAAATGTTGACACAATTTTTAAAAAGAACATTTTCGTTTATTCACCAGGTAATAAAACATTACAAAAAGGGGAAAGGGTCCTATTGGTTTTATTGCCCCCATATAATGATAACTGTATAAACGGTTAAACTCTTAACTTCAGATGTACGTAATTAATACCTTAGGGCCAAAGTACCAGTGGTTAAAGTATTTTCTCATTTTATGATATTTTTTAGAATAAAAAACAAATGTTAATTACGAGTAATGGTTTGCATTTAAACAACATCTGTATGGACAGAAAATCAAAACGAACAAAAAAGAATTTGCAAACAAAAAGTATCATTTTTTTTATGATAATATTAAAAAAATGAAAAGTTCTTTTTTTCTCTTCTTAAAATGAATATTTGTATATAAAATATTTTGTTTAGCGAAAATGTCCAATGACGTTAAAAGTAGTTTGTCGTAAAGTTGCAACGCGGGATAAATTAATCAGTTTTATTGTCTTTATTTGCCTCGGGTTATACATTTATTGGTCATAAAACAGTTGGGTGCCCCTAATAAACTGATCATGAACAGGGAATTTGTTTGTTGTTTTCATGATGACGCTTGGTGATTTGTTTTAAAAAACGAATTAATCTTAATGAAATAAAGAATTAAGAAAAATAAAAAGACTTCGGTCCTTTTTACAGTTAATGTTTCTGCTTATTATTGTAGGCGTGAATTTGATATTGTCAATATTTGTATTAAATATAAGTCAGTGATTATTAACTACATGTATCTAGATTGAAGCCAAAAACATGTCCATTTTTTAAAAAAAATTTAAATTCGATTACCCCCACCCCCACCCCAAAACTTTTGCCAACTTTTACCAAGAAAAATAGAGATAGAAGTATTTTAAGTTGAATTAATTTTTTTCAATAAGGAAATATTGTTGTTTTCTTTAGAAAAGTAAGTTGTACAAGTATATGATAGAATGTATTAGACTAATTCTAATTAAATATTAAGTTGTCAAATACATGTAAAAATATTTTTAGAATAACACCAAAAAATGCCAATTGATTTATTTCACTGAGTGAATGAATGAATGAAATTGAGAAATATGAATGAATGAATGAATGAATGAATGAATGAATGAATGAAATCGTTGTGCCTCCAGGCGGGGTCATAAAACTTGAGAAATCTAAAATATTGATTATTATCAGTAGTAGTTTATTTCAAATCCATTATAAGCTAAAAGCCAATAGGGATACATATACAAGCATATTTCATGACGAACAGTAAACGTAACAATTTCGTATAATTATACAAGTACAATTTCCACAATGTTTGATTTATATACGAGAATATATCTAATTCATAGATATAAACCCAAAGCTAGCTACACATATGTACACACACAATTTTGGAGAAGGTATCACAAAAGTATGATGCACAGAATTTGATCGTTACAAAATATTAAATACATGTATTGAATTTGAAAAGTACAAAACAACAACAGTTAGACTGTTTTAGCGCATCGTTAAATCATGCAGCTGTTATTTCATGTAAACGAACTTTAAGCATGTTGATCATTTCATATTATGATTTTTGGTAGAATATCACCATCATTCCATTAACTGGAAGTCAAAGGATTGATTTTAGTATTTTGTAATTGATAGAATATTTCCAAAGTATATGTCAACCTTTCCTCACTGAAAGATCAACTGTTTGGTTATTCAACTGTTTGGTTATTCATATAAAAATAATTTGCAGGAATATAAAATAAAAATGTAAACTGTAAAATACCACCTTATCGCAACAAAACACAAGGTTGGCATATTACATACCGGTAACCATTTAAAAACTATTTGCATATGCCATTGTAATGTTTACACTTAGTAAACAGAAACTTTCAACACTCATTTTCTTATTCGGTGCTACTTATTATATTATACACATACAAGTTTACATATATATCGTATACATGTTACTATAACAAAATATTTACATTTCAACTTTTTCATTGTTGTAACAAAATAGTTAGGTATCTGTGGTCAATTTAGTAGTGTCAGCTAGTACGTGTCCATTGTAATGATATAGGCTATATTTAAAACAGGTAGCGTAGAATTGTTAAAACGTATCGTAGCTCGATAGGAGTAACGTTTTTAGGAACTTTTTACATTTTCATTCTTTGATTTAAGAATAAATCATTTTGAAGTTTATTTCATCAAAGTCCATTAAAGCAACACATCCACGTTTAAACTTTTTTTAAAAAGTTTTTCAATTGAGTTGTGAGCACATTTCCCATACATAAATATATGGTCAGTAAGCTGTATATGTGCTAACAAACACTATCCAGAACGCTTTAGAATTATAAAAAAAGATGTCCAAATTATAAAGCGTGACAAACGCTTTATAATTTTTTTTAAAATTGCCGAGGATTCCAACTTGGCTTCAAATTGAATTATGCGAGTCGTATTAAAAAACTTCACGTTTTAGTGCGTAGTGTACTTTACCTGCCTTGAAAGTCATTTTGATTTTTTTTATACTCTGGTGAGTTACACGCTTGTTTTATAAAGTGTTAGTCACGCATTATAATTTGGGCATCATTTTGTTCCGGATTGTTTTTATATGCTCATATACAGCTAATTGATCATATGTTTGTATGGGAAATGTGCTCATAACTCAATTATTTTTTTTTTTAAAAGTTCAAACGTGGATGTGTTGCTTTAAGTATCAAGAAAGTTAGAATAATTAAACGGGTTTATTTGTTATAAAACTAATTTAAGTTTACACTGGCCTACTAGCGTAAAATCCGCATTGTACGATTCTCGTACGACACATGAACGTTTTTTGTTTCATAATTTGCACGAAATTCACTAAGGTATGTGGACTGTTTTGCTATATATTCTGACTGTACTATGGAAGCACTGTCCAATATTAGCAAAATCATCTTTGGAGTGGTTGTGACGAGAAAGATTGAGCATGTTACTGTTCCAGTACATAATGGCAGATGGGTATGTGAATTTTATATTATGTTGTTTTTAAATGTTTGATAGATATATCTTTGACAAAATCAGATCTAAGTAAAGTTGTATAAATTGTTTATATCCATTCCGACGATAATGTCTGTAATTTAATACACATCCACGGTATTGAGAAGCATTTTGTTAGAATATAGGCCGAGGAATCTGAGAACGTATTTTGTGTTTTTGCTATCGTGTTTACGATGAAGTATTGAAATTCATCATGTTATAATTAATTGATATGTGTAATTAGATTGTGTTGATGCTTATTCTGATATTCACAATGCAAATAGATACAGAACTGGTTGGTAACTTATATTATAAATGAGAAATTATGTAGAGATATAATTGCTTTTTTGAGAATGACGGAAGCTCATATATGAGATGTTGTTTAAACTACACGAAACTGCAGATAGTAAGAATTGAATGAACTGTTATCATACATTGATAAGTATACCATGAAACTGTTAGATGGTAAGAATTGAATGCACTGTTATAATATGTTAATAAATCTACCATGAAACTGCTAGATGGTAAGAATTGAATGCACTGTTATCATATATTGATAAAAATACCATGAAATTGACAGATGGTAAGTTATAGACGCCATGTCATTACATATTTGAGTAACTAGTAAATCTGAGTTTATATATATATTGTAGCCGTTTTTAGACGTAAGCGAGACATGTATCCGCTACGTTAACGACGTGTAATTTCCCACTGTCAATAAACTTAGTTTTGTCTACAAATAAAATCTAATGCGTAATACATCAATATCATTCTGTTGTGGTTCGATGTCATTCTGATGTGGTCATTTTACAATATGATGTAGTTCGATGTTATTCTGATGTGGTCACTTTACATTATGCTGTAGTTCGATGTCATTCTGATGTGGTTCGATGTCATTCTGATGAAGTTCGATGTCATTCTAATGTGGTTCAATGTCATTCTGTAATTCTATATATCATAACCTACAGAGCCACCTAGCGTCTTAATTTGTCTAATTTCAACATTATGATGTCAAGCGGCGCCGTCTTATTATTTCCCAACAAAACCAACTACTGCTCCCTTTCAAAGTAGCGTACATTATCGGCCATCATTCGGTATTATATGAAACTGACTTACTGACTTTTTCGATGAAAATACAGTTTGTAAAGTAAGCAACACAGAAACACAAGAACCTTTTGTATTGAATTAAAATAAATGTTGATGATAGGTAGGACTCTCTCAGCAAAACCACAGGTCATATAGACCGGCTCAAAAGCGGATTCAGAAGGAACAGAACATCCGAGGCACGCTCCCTAAAATATAGCAAGTAAAGTTAAATTGATTGAAAATTTGGTGCTAGTAAATAGCACGCCCCCTTCAATTGAATATTCTCTCCCCAAAATCACGACTTACCTGCCAGCCCAGATACACACACGTGTTAAAACTATGATATCATGAATGCGCTGCAGATGCTTACATATCCATTGACATAAGTGTAGGAGAGGAGGTGCAACTTTTTCTAGCTCTGAAGGAGACTGTCCTTAATTTTCACCACCAAAAAGAATGACATAAATTATTTTACCACAACAATCTTAAGGTCAATAGTTTACAAAAAGCATGCCCTCGTGTGATTTATAACGAGATTCCTGAATCCAGGCCTGTATCCTATTGTACATACTGTACTTTTTTTCAAAAATAAGGGACCACTGTGATTATTTTTTTTCTATATTTATTTAGGCCTTCCTTATACCCAGCTTTATAAAATAGATTCATGTGATGCATTTACCAAAATCGTTTGTGTAGTTAAGTTCTCCTTAAATAGGTCTACAAACGTTTAAAAGTAAGAATATACAAAACCAGTAAATAACTGCAATATATTATGATATCCTAAAGGTTCACTGGAATTTAGCATGTGGTGTCTCAAATATCAAAATGCTCCAAACCCCCGCTTGAACGTCTCACACACCAATTAATTTTGTACTGTTCTACATATAGAGACATGCACTTCTGGAACACTGGATACATTACCAATGGTTCTAAAAGTGCATTATTTCCATAGATAGTCCTATGTTGGTCCAAATATGCAGAAAAAAACATGGGGTTGATCAGGTTGCTTTTTCACAATTTCGATGGTTTGATGGCACCCCTTCATTTTTGACAATTCTGCCCATTTGTTGCAGTGTATCACTACGCATCTTTAAACTGTTATAGCATCATCAAACAGTTCCCAGGGTCACCCAAACTTTGCAGAAATCATGAAAATGTTCCAATGTTCCCATATGCACAAAGAAATATGACATTTTATGCATTTTTAAAAAAAAATTACCCAACCGCTTTACACAGCTCTAATTTCTTGGGCGTAATAATCTTGCTACCGTCATGTAAGGGAGGTAATTGTTCAGTGAGACCCTTATACTCCTCTCTCAAATTGTATGCATGCTTTAGATTCCATAATCAGAACGAGGCCGGGAGAGCAAACAAACTGACCAGCGGTAGAGGTAGTACTTGAGTGGTGCGTTTAATTATGTGTATCTGATGGCAGATACTCAGATACAAACATAGAAAAAATATTTTGTAAAATGTAAAAATCAGAATAGATGAGGGACCCCTTTTCAAGGTAATTATTACTTTGTATTCCTTCAGGTTATTCTATTATATCTATATACTAGTATTTACTTTTATTTCTTGTTTACCAATTTACATGGTACTGAAAATCAAATACCAACTGTCATTTTTCATCATACACAGTTTTTGGAAACTGTCACACCTTTATACATCAATGTATATTACTTAAAATAAATATATTCCTTTGTTTATCTTCGCATTCTGAAAAATCTCTCTTAACGTATTAATGTAAAACAAATCTTTCAGATAACTGGTTGTGTGTCCAAACTTAAAGACTGGTGATTTTAAATCGACTTGTCAAGAAGACATTAACATGGGTATTGTCCCATAAGTCTTTAATTGGGCTGTAATCAAAACACCAAGGAAAGTAATCATTGAGAGGAACAGCTTGTCCCGGATCTGGGAAATAGTATGAAAGTATCAGAAAGGTAACACAGAGTAAACTAATTGTGAGATAGATATGTTTGTGATTTATATATTGTGAAAAAAAAATGAGAAACAAATAAACAAAGTAACAGTAATTATTTATTTAAAGAGTACTATCATTAGTACTGGCATTTATCATGCAATCTAATTTTTTAAAATAAACAAATAATAATGACTTTTGCTAACATTTTGTTGTTATTATATCTTTTTCAGTGATATATCCACAACAATTAATACAGATACAGACACAAGTATGGACGGAATGTCTTTTGAATCCATGGCTACAGATGAAAATAATTTGCAGGAGGAAATGAGGTTACAGACAACTGAATTGAAGTTCAAAACATATGAATGTAAAAATATGCAAAAACAAAAAACAACAATTAGACATCAACATTTTGGTGTAAATAGATTTCTAATGATAAATACCTGATTATATTTCACACTGGTTTTATTTCATATATGTCAGTTAGTCTTGTTGGACGAAGACGTGCAATTTTTTTTATTAAAAAATTGTCAATGATTTTGTGTAGGTTGAGGGCTGGCCTGTTACATGCAGAACATAATTTATCAGTGCTATTTAACTGTCCATTATCTATTGTTAATAGGAAAATTGCTACACGAGTAAATCTATATATTTTATTAAGTTCGATCCCTCTGTGGCTATCAAAACATGAAATACAAAGAATTCAAAACACTTTATCCAAGTATACGTGTTGTAATTGATTGTTCTGAGTTTTCGGCTTTTGTCAATGTTAATGATTCCAGAATACCTGTTTGTCATCGTCTAATAGTGTGTTGGGAATGTTGTTTCGTCAAACAAACTGGATTCACAATTTTGTTTAAGTACCTGTTGCTGTGACTAAACAGTTCCTCTATGTACTTGAAAAAAAAACGTATAGGGAATGCTCCCAATCTTCTCAAGCTATATTGCTGGTATGATCAGCATGACTGCAACTCATCAACATGACATTTCCAGTTGACACCATCTCTACGCACACACTGGATTGTAAAGAGTAGATTTTAAAATCTCGTGGTGTTGATGATGTCAAAATCTTCGATGACCACTGACAATTAAATATTGCACAACTACAACTTTCCCTTCTATTCTTACTCCTGTTGGTTCATGTCATGACTGGGACAAATATACTTTGACATATCTTCAAACAGAGCCCTTGATGTCAACATTTTATACTTTGCAAGCTGGTAAAGTAGGCTACCCACAATGTGTCCACAGGCACTCGACTTGCATATATGTTGCTTTTACTATGTTTTGAATGCAAGCTAAAGAAAATGTTACCTGAAAATATAAAATAAACTTATTTGTTTGGTATCAGCATGTATATAGATGTCAATGTTATGTCAAACTTGTTGCAATTTACTTGATATAACAAATAAAATGTTTAACATACCAGCATCTGTTTTGGTGTTTCACTCTTTTACTGGGAATGATAGTATTTCCCTTAAACGTCCGATTTGCAATTATTCAATTGAACGTAAACCAAAAACAAGAAATTAGAGCAAATACGGTAATAGCCACAAATACCTGCAAAATCCAACAAGCACAATCTAAATAACCAATTAATTTATGACCCTTTCACCATCAGGTCAATTCTAAGTTCTCAAGGAAATGATATAGATCTGCAAACAAATATAACTTATTGCTTCTCAGATAAAGTTTTATATGCACTACTGAGGATACACTGTGTTTGTCAGCAAAGGAAACAATTCACATTAAGAAATTGAAAATCTGTTTGGCCTTAAGATTTAGAAAAGTGCATTGGTAATGGGATAGATACTACAGATCAAGATGTTGAATAGAAATGTATGAAGAGATTTCTTTTTATATGAAATAAGAGGGTTTATAGTATGTACGTAATAAGTAAAAATTAACTCATCTATATAGTTTTGACTTAAATACATGTATCCTTTTTCTATTAATTTGTTCCAGATGACATTTTTGTTTCGTTAATATGATCTTCAACAAAAGCGAACGTAAAATGTGGAAATAGTGATAAACCTCTAGCACTGTAAGTAGCCATGCTTGGGAGATGTAAACAAGCAGCTTGCTCACCCGGCCTCGCTCTGGAAAATCTCTTAATATTCATGAGATAATATTAAGAGTTTCACAGATTGGCGTGGCGCAAAATGCTTTCACGTAACATCAGCTTTTCCTTATTCCGTCCACATACATTTATATGTGCTAGTCTAACGGACCCAGTGGTTTGGGAGGCTTCTCAAGCGTTCTGCGTCGGTTCATCCTAATCCTGACGGGCTCCGATACGTTCATTCGCATCAACCCGGAAGTTATTTCCATGTGGCATTAGACGTAACAGTGGTCCCTTCTTGTGTTCTACTGAGTGAGATTTGCTACTTCCACACGCTTGTAATTATCAGAGTTCTTTAATACCTTTTTGTTCCTGAGCCCTAGTATCTTTTCATGTACATCACGGAAACTGATTTTCACGAGACTGGCCTTTCCTGGAATATACGATTATGATATCGAGAATGGGATACAATTTATTTTAAATAAAGCAGTTCGTGTAAGGGGAAGCTCAATATCATTTTTGTTACGTAATCGGTAACGTGATATATCACCAACAAGAGGAGGCATAATATCATCTATATAATCAGGGACCATACGATTAACTGACTTAAACTTAAAGCAACGCTTTTGACTTTCTCTTCTCTTATTTGGGATAGAATTTCCCAACCACATTCTTTATATAGATTATCTGACGAAACGGATCGTGTAGGCCTGGTAACAACGCGAGCAGCTTCGTTTTGAGGCTTTTAAAGGGATTCTGATGAAGAAACTGTACAACCGTCCCATACAATAGATGCATACTCGAGAATAGGTCGAACATATGATAAGTATATTTGATTTAATGCTGTTCTGTTAAGAGAAAATTTCAATTTTCGCATTATATCAATTATTTTAGACGAGGAAATTAAAATTTCTTCTATATGTTGTGTCCATTTTCCATTTCTATTAAATGTAACTCCCAGATGTTTATGGTTTTGTACAGTCATTATTTCAGTGTAAACAACAATAAAATGTGGATAAAAATTATCACTTATAAGGATAAAGGACATTGCTTCAGATTTATTTGGATTGAATTTAACCAACAATTGTTTTGACCATTCTGTTATTATTGTATCGTAATTAATTATTCCTTCAATGTGTTAAATGGTTACAGCTGAATAAAATAAAGGACTATCCTTAGCATATAATCTTGTAAGACTAAGTAGTGAATCTGAGATATCGTTAACGTACATGAGGAATAAAATGGAACCAAGGACTGCGCCTTGTGGAACGGTGACTTGTTTAAGGTCAGATAGTTATGAGTGAATGGCAACCTTTTGTTGTCTATTTGATAAAAATTTTGATACCCATTTTGATAACTTTCCAATTCCGTTTTCGCGTTGTTTGAAAAGCAGTCCCCTATGCCATACTTTGTCAAGCCCTTTTGAGATACCGCAAAACACCATACATGAAAACTTATTTTTATCCAGCGTTTGACAGATATGGTGATATATGTCGACTAATTGATAAGTTGTACTGTGACCAGGTAAAAAACCAGACTGATATTTGTACAAAAGTTGATTTTTTAAGAAGAAGTTGTACATATTTTAAAAGTAATCTTTTAAGAATCTTTCCACAAAAGCTTAGAAGTGAAACGGGTCTATACTTAGAAGTAAATGGTCTATCTCCCTTTTCGAAGATTGGAGGAACTCGAGCTATCTTCCATGAATACTCTCTCCTACAGAACGATTATAAATAATAGCTAATGGTTTTGTGATAGAGTCTGAATATCCCTTTATCAGGTTATGGCTTATTTGATCTGGACCACTGGCTTTATTTGTATTCAGTGAGGAGATAATATCATTAATTTCAGTTTGAGTAATATGAAAACTATCAATTTGATTTTTTGTTCTGAGATTGAGTTCAGGAAGGGTTACATTTGAGTCATCTACGCTAAATATCGACGAAAAACAATCATTCAAACAATCTGATTTTCCTTGATTAATAGTAATAAATATTGTTTTGACCATTTGGCGACGTTACACAAATTGGGGGAATGTTAAAAGACGTATTGTTATTCTTAACAAAATGGCGTATTATTTTCCAAAATCCCATTTTATCATTAAACAGCAAGTCAGCTAAATTGTATTTCTAAGTTACTAAAAATTGTTCTTTTGCATGTTTTTTAAGGTGTTTACTTTATTTCGAATCTTTTTATAATCTTTTTTAGACCAATCATTTAATTTTCCAGCGTTTTTTTGCAGTTCGTTTTATATTGTCTTTATTATATTATAGTTTTCACATTTTTTCGAATTTCAGAATCATACCAAGGTATATCGTCAGGTCAAACACATACATTTTTGAATGATACACATAATTTAACAAATTTGATAAAAATATCTGTAAACATATCACAAGCTTCGTGTACCGATCCATCTAAAAGACAGCTCCAGTTGAAAGACGACATCTTATTATTTAATAAATCAAAATTTGCTTTTTTATATAGCCAGACGGTCCTTTCATATGATGAGTTCAGTTCATAAGTAAATGGTAAATATGCACTATGATCACTTATTTCAGACGGATTACTTTGTGTCTACAGTATAAACCATGTCATTTGGAATATGAATAGAGTCAAGTACAGAGTTTTGTCTTGTAGGTGTGTTTATCACGTTACAAAATGCGTTCGTGAGTAAAATATATTTAATATATTTTTGAAGTCTAAAAAGGGCCATAACTCTGTCAAAAATGCTACCCAGTTATGGTTCTTGTGTCTGTGCTTTCCATTGATGATGCTGATCACACATGTGAAGTTTCAATCATATCCAATGATTGGTTGCATAGATAGCTTACTTGATAAAAAAAAATAAGCTGAAAAACAAACGCCGACGCCGGGGCGAGTACAATAACCCCCCCCCCCCCCCCCCCCCCCCCACACACACACACACACACACACACACACACACCCAACAATATCTACATCAGACACAAGAACCATAACTGGGTTGCATTTTTGACAGAAAATTCTTACACTCACTCCTCAGGCTGCTCAAACGCCCATGTAATAATGCTCATCATTAAATCAACAAATTAATATTTATGCTGCAAATATAACTCAACACTCCTTTAATAAAAGGTTTCAGATTTATTGCACTATACCATAATAAAAATAACTCAAAAAACAACATTTATTTTTAACAAATTACAAAATTATTTTCATAAAAATACCATTTTTGCCCAGTTAGGTGTCCATGTGTCAGTTTATATAATCAGTGACCTATCATATATGTCATTAAATCACTGATATATTGAAAATGTAAATGGTCAGTTTATATAATCAGTGACCTATCCTATATGTTATTAAATCACTGATATAATGAAAATGTAAATGTCAGTTTATATAATCAGTGACCTATCCTATGTGTTATTAAGTCCCTGATATAATGAAAATCTAAATGAGTCAGTTTATATAATCAGTGACCTATCCTATGTGTTATTAAGTCACTGATATAATGAAACTGTAAATGTGTCAGTTTATATAATCAGTGACCTATCCTATGTGTTATTAAGTCACTGATATAATAAAAAAATCTAAATGTGTCAGTTTATATAACCAGTGACCTATCCTATGTGTTATTAAGTCACCGATATAATGAAAATGTAAATGTGTAAGATCCATCATGACTGATCTTCAGTAATGTAACCTGTACGAAACTTATCCAAGGAAATACTCCAAATGTTTGCATTTGATGATGACATAGAAAAAGAATCTTATGTTAGTGCTCAGTTGTTATGGAATTTACTAACCGAGTTGGCAAAATATAAATTATGCGAGGCTCTGTCAAACATTTTATCATCTTTATCGACAAGTTTAATCAGTTTAACAATAAATGAGCACGAATATAAGATTATTTGTATCACACAACTGAGACAAATGGTACATTTACCATTTATTCAATAGATCATCTCCACAAGGAACGAGAATAAACTGAACATCTTGGGTAGTTTCCGTCAGTTGTTGTGTGATGTAGCGTCTCAAAATAATGTCATTTTACCATGACAAATCGACATACTTTATATATTCGGGTAAGTCCGAAAGTAATTCTGTATCTTACATATGAGAGCCGAGTTATAAAGAAAATATTGAGAAATGATTAAGCTAATATAAAGAACCGTTGTGGGTTTACTACACTTCTGCACTTTATAACACTTCCAATCACTCTGTTATACCAAAACTTGTGCTCTAATCAGCAAAGTCCTCAAGGCACCCAACAGGGCAAATACAGTACTTAATATTATTTTACATTTATTAATTCCATTAAAAATATGTATATGCTCTAATATCTCACATCAGCAACAAAACAGCTGCCTAAATAGTATAAGGAGAATCATAACAATAAACAGAGTTGACAACAATAAATACTAACATAAAATAAGGAAGATGGTAAATAAAACTTTATTCCTGAAATTTCTAATCAGTCATCAGTCTAATTGTTTACGCCTGTTATAAGCACACATGGAGAGGTTAGTGCACAACTATTCTGACTTAATATACAATAGGAAAATGGATTTTTTAATGGGGTTTAACGCCATTTTCAACAATTTCAGGTTACATTTGGCATATGAGATTCTACTTAACACTTGACACAGACAAATCATAAATTTACCATTAATATTTTAGGTCATTTCCTTAGGGAATGAAAAAAAAAAGATTTCTAAGATAATATGCTGTATCAGTTTCCGTTGGGCATCGTATTGGGTGACACCAACATTGAAGCTAACATTATTTTGAAAATGATTTGACATGCCAAATCAGAAAGTAATTCAGGTTTTTCATACCAGGGTTAAATCCTACAGACAAAACTGGGCGATATAATGAATGATGATGAATATATAAAACATGTTAAATGAATGTTATTCACTTTCAGAGTGGAGATTATTTGATAAATTTTATATAGAAGCCTTTTGACACCTCTAATATAGATACCTTTAAACACCTCTAAAATAGACGCCTTTTGACACCTCTAATATAGATGCCTTTGGACACCTCTAATATAGACGCCTTTGGACACCTCTAATATAGACGCCTTTGGACACCTCTAATATAGACGCCTTTGGACACCTCTAATAAAGACGCCTTTGGACACCTCTAATATAGAAGCCTTTGGACACCTCTAATATAGACGCATTTGGACACCTCTAATATAGACGCCTTTGGACACCTCTAATATAGAAGCCTTTGGACACCTCTAATATAGAAGCCTTTGGACACCTCTAATATAGACGCCTTTGGACACCTCTAATATAGACGCCTTTGGACACCTCTAATATAGAAGCCTTTGGACACCTCTAATATAGACGCCTTTGGGACACCTCTAATATAGAAGCCTTTGGACACCTCTAATATAGACGCCTTTGGACACCTCTAATATAGAAGCCTTTGGACACCTCTAATATAGACGCCTTTGGACAACTAATATAGAAGGCTTTTCAATTATTGGGTGAATTATGTTTATATTAACTGACAGAGAGGAAAACAGTGCAGGAAGTGTTCAGATTGCTTGTTACGAGCAATCTGAACTCTTCCTGCACTGTTTTCAAAGGCCTTCTGTGACTGGTGCGGGAAAACGCGTATCTATGGAGTAAAGGGTTAAAACAAGGTTTAACAATGCTTATTATATAACTAACTTTAACTTTTTATCATAAAAAGTAGTCTTAAGACATACACTGGGTGATATAATGATTGAGATGAATATATTAAAAAAATGTTAACTGCATATTATTTTTTCTCAGGTTCTAGAGTATGTAATGAATTCTAAATATCTTGAATACAATGTTAAATAATAATAACAACTTCAACAATGCATTATGTCCTATTTACATCACATTCTATGCGCAACATTATTTATTACTAGTATATTTAGTAAAATGTGAAATGTAATAATGAACTTATTTCAAGGGCCCAGAGGAATACATGTGACTCGTTAGTAAATACAGTAGAACTTCAGTGGCTTGAACCCGACGGGACTGGACAAAATAGTTGGAGTTAAAGGCTGTTCGAGCCAAGTCTTGTTCAACATCATATCATACATGTACATGTGAATACATCGAAATAGGAATTCGGGACCAGATAAGTGGTTCAAACTATATATATATTGTTCAAGCCATTTGTGTTTGAGCCAACAAAGATCTACTGTACTTTGTATGCATAAATGATAATATATCATACACCCAGGGTTTGCAGCGAATGGGACGCTGAGGAGCCACAGGCAATGTTCACAACCACATTATCTGTACGTTATATCTTTCATGAAATCGTTTCAGACACATATCACTACATCACTCACTTGATCTTACCATAGTCATAATACAATCTATCAACCATATTATCTAGTCAGTGATGTATATTACAATATCCAGTTTAACACCAACAGACAGATACATGTACACCAACAAGAGCTGTTGTGTGACTTTTCAACTTTGTCGCCATAAAAACAAAAATGCACAGATTTTATATCAGCAATCATCTGTACATATGTATTCTGAATGTTTGGCCAAGATGACCTTGAACTGTGCAAAAATGACCTTGACCTACGAAAATTTTCAAAATCATCAGGGGTCATCCTTGAACTCGTTATCAGACAACATTGTTACTGGGTGTAGCTTAGTCTTATTCATCTTCAAACAGCTGATGTAGAAACTGCCATACTGTCATTAACTCCCTGTACATAGAAGCGTGTGACAATTCTCTACATTCCCGGATGGTACGGCGGAGGAGGCTCATCTGAATACTGGGGTGCTGGAACATAGTTAAATCAACTATTTATAATGAACTTAAAGAATATGATCTCATATTAGGGGACTGAAATGGACAGTTGAAGGATTTTTACCATCTTTATGCATGCTTTATGATCAACTTGTGATTCATAATATCTGAGATTCTACGCCCCAACTACACCCAAACTACACCCCAACTTGCGATTTAGAACGTATTGGAATGAAATCAAACTTAACAGCCTTTCAGAACTCATGGCAAAATTTCATCTGATATGTGACAAGCAGTGGATTTGTTGGCATGAATCAAATAGAAAGTATTCAACCGTAAGTAGAGGTATGTGTTTAGGTGTAATTGACACAAAAATACATGGTCACAATTGGAACAACTTCATACAAAAACAATTTCATCCAATTCAATAATAAGATCACATATTGTACCATTAACAGGATTTTAACAATTCTGGTTTGAAATTAGAGTTTTAAATTTTGTAGTCGACTAAAATATTGTAACACGTTTTGCATTATGTATCGAACCATATTATAATGGGACAACAGCATAGTTCTATTTACCAGAAGATTTGTGTTATGTGTTGGATCATTTTACAATGGGCAACAGTGTGGTTATATTTACAAGAAGTTTTATCTCAATGCAGGACATCGTTCACTTAATATACTTAACAACTTTTCCAATTATGTCCAAATGGCAGCGGTAGTAAACGAACAGTTTTATGCTACACATTGTTCAAGGATATAGGCATTTTTTAACCACGTTGGCTTAAAAATCAGCCTTAGGGTTAAACTTGTGGGCGGGTTATATTCGATGGACTACAGTAATAACAAATAACCAACCAAGTGTTGAGTAAGAACCGATTAAATTATAAACCCACAGAATTGCAACATATACCTTCAGATATACAGTTAGAAAATAAACGGTAACATGAAATAAAAGTTAAGTGATGGCGAGATGAGGTGTGAGACGATAACTGAGGAGAGATATTGGTGAGAGATGAGGTGAGAGACAAATAGTGAGAAATGAGTTGAGAGACATGAGATGAGAGACAAGAGGTAAGGTGAGAGACAAGAGGTGAGAGACAGTTGGTGAGATATTAAGTGAGAGACAAGAGGTGAGAGATGAGGTGAGAGACACGAGGTGAGAGACAAGAGGTGAGATGAGAGACACAAGGTGAGGTGAGAGACACGAGATGAGAGAAATTGGTGAGAGACAAGAGGTGAGAGACAATATGTGAAGTGAGATGAGAGACAAGAGGTGAGAGCCAAGAGGTGACATGTGGGGTGAGACAAGAGGTGAGGTGAGAGACAAATGGTGAGAGATGAGGTGAGAGGCAATTGGTGAGAGATGAGGTGGGAGACACTAGGTGAGAGGTGAGGTGAGAAACAAGAGGTTAGAGACAAGAGATGAGAGGTGACGTGAGAAACAAGAGGAGTGAGGTTAATTGAGAGACACGAGGAAAGAGGTGAGATGAGAGACAATATGTGAGAGTTGAGGTGAGACAAAAAAGGTGAGAGACAAGAGGTGAGAGATGAGGTGAGAGACACGAGGTGAGAGACAATATATGAGAGGTGAGATGAGAAACAAGATGTGAGAGACAAAAGGTGAGAGATGAGTTGAGGCAAGAGGTGAGAGACAAGAGGTGAGAGACACAAAGTAAGAGATGAGGTAAGAGACAAGAGGTGAGAGACACGAGGTGAGAGATGAGTTGAAAGACAAGAGGTGAGATGTGAGGTGAGAGACAAGAGGTAAGAAGTGAGGTGGAGAAACTTGAGGTGATAAGTGAGATGAGAGAGGTGAGGTGAGAAGTGAGGTGAGAGACAAGACATGACAGGTGAGGTAATAAGTGAGGTGAGAGACAAGAAATGACAGGTGAGTTGAAAGGTGAGATGAAATGATAGCTGAGATGAGATGACGGGTGAGGTTGGTCTTGGGCATATCGACGTAATGTCTCAAACCTGATGGCATAGTATATCCTTCTCCTGAAGCTGATGTACTATCTACCGGATGTTTACCATACTGGTCTGTTGGATAGTCTTTACTGGACGGAAACAGCTGATCTGCAGACGGTCCTGCTTCATACGGCAGTTGTTGTGAGACTGGTTGGTACCCTGCTTTGTTTGACTGCTGTGTCGGTGCCTGGTGCCCTGATATTGGAACTGCTTGTACTGGAAGCTGGTATCCGGAAAGAGGTGTTATAGAGCCTCCACTAGCTCCTGCCATGTGATATACAGTATATTGGTATTGAATACCTCCAGGTGATGTATGTTCTACTCCCACTGATCATGAAAATGAAAGAATTTGGTGAATGAAGACTAAGCAGTTATTTCTTTTAAATGACTCGACTCTGGTTCAGAATTGTCTCAACTCTAACTAAGCAACTTTATTTGTTGTGTTTGAAATAAAACCCTTTTTATTATGTCATTTTTTACACTTATGGACCCCTCCTGGCCCCTTAAAACAGTTAAACCCCACTATTTTGACAAATATGAATCTCCTTGTAGTGGGGCACATTTGAAACAACAATGCTTCAGTAAAAATTTAGGCAAACTCAGTTCTGGTTTAAAATACTAATTAACAACTCTATTCATAGCATCTGCTAATTGAGTCTTTGTTACAAATCATGTTTAACACGGACATCATAATATGTAAAAAAATTCTATTTCATTTTTTTAAACCTGCATTTAAACCTGCCGGGGTTCACTATATATCGAAAAAAACAACCGGTAAGTCATTAATGCAAATATGTAAGAGAAGGTGTTGCTAAACTACTAGCCTGCTTGTTCTCATCTCAACCTTTTGAAACATAAACATGTGGTTTGCATTGAAAGCAGTGTGAACTACTACTGGTTCGCAACAGAAAAAACATGATAAAATTGTATAATTAAACTACCACAAAAAAGTTCATTGATCAATAAGTATTTCTTTCCTTCTTGACAAAAAATAAAACTGCCTAAAGGTTAGTAATAGGTCAATTATGCTAAATTGATGTTAGGCCTAGCGACACAGAAGAGAATATGAAACAGTGTGTTTTAGAAATTATTACACAAATAGTTTCCAAATCAATGCAATGTTCATTAACGGTGATAATGACAAAGTGTGTATATTTAGTTTATTTTTGATGCACTGCATGCAATTCTATAGGAATTGTCAATAAAACATTTAAATAGCACATATGAGTGAAACACTATGTATGTAGCATTTATTATAGTTTTCAATACCCCGCTATATGCCAAAAGAGTGTAATCACTAAGGCTTATCTCCATAGAAGTTAAATTGTAATTGGCCGGAGAGTCGGGTCATGAACTTGGATTAGCTGTCAATCACAACTGGCATAAAGTTTGAATTTCCAAAAAAAAAAATTTTAATGCAACACTTTTAGAGAACACATTGTTTAAAATTCACATGACATAAAGATCATACATTCAAGAACAGAAAGATCTGTCAAGTTTCAACCAAATCTGTATGCCTTTTGATTTTTTTAAAAATCCTCCACTGATGCTTTGCTTCCAGTGAGAATAGAGAATTCAGTGCAAGTGGCCATTTTTCAGAACTGCTATTTTTTTTTTACTGTTACTCCAGCCTTTAACAATGAGCTTTTAATCTAACCTGTTCCAATACAAACCTGGTTGAGCGGTTAATGCAGCCGGCTGACCATTCAAATCCTGTGGTCTATTCTCATCATCACCATCTTTACAACAGTAGATACAGCAGCTGCAGCAACACACATAAGCGCCAATTGATGCAGCTATAATACCTAGAATACCGAAAAAACTTAGTCCACTGTCATCCTCGCTGTCATCCTCACTGTTATATTCTATTCCGCGAGTTGTTATTTCAGGCTTAGGTGTTGGAACTGAAAATATAAAGTTGTTGTTGTTGTATGGTGTTAAGCTTTGCTTTCAACAATTTTTCAGTCATATCGCAATGGTGTCTACAGTATTCTGATGGCTGCCACATTTGAGTATCATGCTGCAGACTCATTGTATGATACCCCATCCAGTCACATTATACTGACACTGGACCAACCAGACCTAGAACTATCCTCTAAATGCTGAGCGACAAGAGAGGAAGCTTCTAGTACTATTTTTCAAGGTATGACCTGACTAGTGATCGAACCCATGACCTTCTGCATGAGAGGCGGTTGCTCTACCACTAGTCCACGCTGCAGAATGAAGAATATGAAAAATATGAAGTAGTGTTGGTGCAAACATGTGCACAAAGAACAAGTAATCGGATCAACAGACAACAGTTATTGTGTGCTAGGATTTACCAGGTACTCATGAATATTCCATGTATATCCATAAATTAATTTTTGGTGTCTGAACGTGAACAGTGACACGACTGTTGATAAACCAATACCAACACATTATTAAATCTGCATCATGTCGCGCTTACAAATAACTACACAGAGAAGGTGTTTAACCCTTTACTTCATATAGATGCCTTTGGACACTTCTAATATAGACACCTTTTAATACCAAATATAGAAGGCTTTTGAATTATTGGGTGAATGATGTTTATAATGTTTACTGACAGAGTGGAAAACAGTGCAGGAAGTGTTCAGATTGCTCGTTACGAGCAATCTGAACTCTTCCTGCACTGTTTTCAAAGGGCTTCTGTGGTTGGTGCATGAAACACGTATTTATCGAGTAAAGGGTTAATTGTCCAAACCTGGTAAAACCTTATGGACAATACTGTTACATGAATATTCATTATTGTTTGCAAACTAAAAAAAAAACAATATAATATTAAAGTATTTTTCATACTTTTTTTCAGTACCGTTCATACCTTCTTACAGTATCATTCATACCTTCTTACAGTATCGTTCATACCTTCTTTCGTATATATCTTGAGCGAGATAGTACCCCTTTTGCCATTACGGTCTTTATACTTGGGGACAAACAACACGTGTATTGGTCCTTCACCACACCATGGTGATGACAGAGCACTATGGCAGGTCAGGTTCTGAAATATTATTCAAACTATGCTGAAGAAAAAAGAAAAGTTGAGTGCTCTATAATTGAATATTTCAATGTGGATACAGCCACATGATGGTCTCAATTCTAACAACTTGTATGAATAATCATAAAATGATGCTATACAATTTGAAATTCACCATTAAACTGCACCAATAAATCATTTCATCCTGGAGTCCTCATCAAATCTAAAACCTAGTGCACTAAATCCCCCAAAATTGCTTCATTTAGTAAGAAGAAAGTTTCACGTTATTATACCATAACACGAGGTGACAAATCCAGGGTCTAACTTCATTACATTTGTAGATGAAGGTGTAAGTCCTACATTGAATTTTGTTCTTTATTCTATAGTAAATAAAACAAGTTTGCATGTTTGTCAATCATAGAGAGACCAAAATGAAAGAAGTGAAACTTACATTTTATTGTTTGTCAACCTCTGCACCACCAAAATATGATGAAGTAGGGGTCATATAGTATATTAGAGATTTTGTAGACTTCCAAAAACATCCAATCATACCCAGATTTCCAAGCATTTCCAAACTCACAATTTAAGCATGACAATGCTTTTATAATGTTCAAAATGCATCAGTAATGCCATTTAAATAAAAAAATTAGCATTTACATAAGAAGAAACAAGGATTATTTGTAAATGCCATTATAGAACTACCCCAAGGTAGCATTAAAATTTCAAATGGTGGTACCATGCCTCAATGTAATTGTTGATTGTTACTGTTATGGACATTATAGATTCCACAGCCATCCAGTTCCAGCTGTGACTTGTGTATGTATTGAAGGGTAAGAAAACAAACACAGTTGCAAAAAGTTAACTGCCCTCGGTTAAAAATTACCAAAAAATAGTTAATAAGAGTCCATGGTAAAATGTTAATGATGTTGATCTGTATTTTGTATTAAGTATGCAGCTACACACCAACTATTTTTTAAACATATACACATGTAGACCCTTTCCAAATTTATTGATGAAAAAACATTATTTTACCAAAAATTCAGTCAAAAAACCTTGATGTGTATATTTGACTAAAAGTTGACTACTATCGAAATTGACCTGTATTTTATAATTATGCAGCTACACAAGGTATTGATTAAATACACATACACAAGGAGGTATATAGAAGTATAGGAAACTTGCATTCCTCTGTTAAATGTTTATAAAATAGCATGTTTTGGCAAATTAATCATTCGAATTTCACAGGCAACTGATTCCTTTTACATAAAATGTTAGTTGTGTGTAACTAAGATGTTTTATACTGTTTTAAATACGAAAAAAAACACAGTAAAATGTCAAGTACTTTCCTTGATTTTTTAGTTGCAGTTTACAAATTTTGTAACCACAATGACTTAAACAATGATAAACACGATTTGATGAGAATGGTCTCGATTTGTAGAGAATTCCATTGTGCAATAAAGTTTTAATTTGTATCTCTGAGATGAATGGAATAGGTAAATTAGGGTATTTGAAAATGAGATTTTCCAAGATTTTGTGTGAATAAGCAAACTTTCATAACATAAGTTGCTTTTCCTTCCCTATGTAAGCCTTGATAGACACATTCAGAAGTTATTGACTTCAGATAGGTGGACAAATGAATGGAAGAATGGATGCACTTACGAGAAAAAGGTTACAAACTAAAAAAGAAATGAAATAAGGGAAAAAGGTGAAAGAAAAGGCACTAAAAAGTGGAAATGACACCACGATGGCATTCGTTACAGAAATTGAGGATTTGTTAGGTTAATGTTTTATCCACAATAACTCAACAATGACAATCTGTAGACAAATACCCCCTTATAGTACCTTGTGGGTGTATGGACAAACAGCCACATACAAACAAATACTCCCTTATAGTACCTTGTGGGTGTATGGACAAACAGCCACATACAAACAAATACTCCCTTATAGTACCCAGTGGGTGTATTGGCAAATAGGCCCTTATAGTACCTAGTTGGTGTATGGAAATACAGCCACATACAAACAAATACTCCCTTATAGTACCTTGTGGGTGTATGGACAAACAGCCACATACAAACAAATACCCCCTTATAGTACCTAGTGGGTGTATATACAAATAACCCCTTAAAGTACTTTGTGGGTGTATGGACAAACAGCCACATACAAACAAATACTCCCTTATAGTACCCAGTGGGTGTATGGGCAAATAGGCCCTTATAGTACCTAGTGGGTGTATGGAAATACAGCCACATACAAACAAATACTCCCTTATAGTACCCAGTGGGTGTATGGGCAAATAGGCCCTTATAGTACATAGTGGGTGTATGGAAATACAGCCACATACAAACAAATACTCCCTCATAGTACCTTGTGGGTGTATGGACAAACAGCCACATACAAACAAAGATACCCTTATAGTACCTAGTGGGTGTATATACAAATAACCCCTTAAAGTACCTTGTGGGTGTATGGACAAACAGCAACATACAGACAAATTACCACTTAAAGTACTTTGTGGGTGTATGGACAAACAGCCAGACAAATACCCCCTTAAAGTACCTTCTGGGTGTATGGACAAACAGCCATATACAGACAAATACTCCCTTAAATTACCTTATTGGTGTATGGACAAACAGTGAGTCATATACCCCCTTAACGTTACTTGCAGGTGTATTGACAAACAGCCACATACAGACAAATACCCGTTTAAAGTACCTTGTGGGTGTATGGACAAACAGCCAGACAAAAAAAACCTTAAAGTACTGTGTGGATGTATGGAACAAACAACCACATACAAACAAATACCCCCTTAAAGTACCTTGAGGGTGTATGAACAAAAAGCCAGACAAATATTTCCTTAAAGTACCAAAAGTACCTTGAGGGTGTATGGACAAACAACCAGACAAATACCCCCGTAAAGTACCTTGTGTGTGTACGGACAAACAGTCACATATAGATAAATACTCCCTTAAAGTACCTTGTGGGTGTATGGACAAACAGCCAGACAGATAACCCCTTAAAGTACTTTGTGGGTGTATGGACAAACAGCCAGACAGATAACCCCTTAAAGTACTTTGTGAGTGTAGTGATATACAGTCAGACAAATAACCCCTATAAGTACCTTGAGAGTATATGGACAAACAGCCAGACAAATAACCCCTTAAAGTACCTTTGTTGGTGTATGGACAAACAGTCAGACAAATAACTCTTTTAGTTACCTTTTGGGTGTATGAACAAACAGCCAGACAAAGAACCCCTTAAAGTACCTTGTGGGTACATGGACAAACAGCCAGATAAATACCCCAATAAAGTACCTTGTGGGTGTATGAACAAAAAGCCAGACAAATACTCTTAAAGTACCTAAAGTACCTTGTGGGTATATGGACAAACAGCCACATACAGACAAATACCCCCTTAAAGTACCTTGTGGGTGTATGGACAAATAGCCACATACAGACAAATACCCCATTAAAGTACCTTGTGGGTGTATGGACAAACAGCCACATACAGACAAATACCCCCTTAAAGTACCTTGTGGGTGTATGAACAAACATCCAGACAAATACCCCTTTAAAGTACCTTGTGAATGCATTGAAAAACAGCCAGACAAATAACCCTTAAAGTACCTTGTGGGTATATGGACAAACATCCAGACAAATACCCCCTTAAAGTACCTTGTGGATGTAAGGACAAACAGCCACATACAGACGAATTCCCCCTAAAAGTACCTTGTGGGTTTATGGACAAACAGCCACATACAGACAAATACCCCCTTAAAGTACCTTGTGGTTGTAGGGACAAACAGCCAGACAAATACCCCCTTAAAGTACATTATGGGTGTATAGACAAATAACCTCTTAAAGTACCTTGTTGGTGTTTGGACAAACAGCCAAATGGATGGACAGCTACAACACTTATTCTGACATTTCTGGACGTAGGATGAGTGAGAAATGAGGTTTTAAATGCCTTTTTAAACACCTAAAAGTGTTTCTGTCACACTTTTTAATCAAATGTCCCTTAAAATTCTTCAATTTGTCAATAAAGTCTCATTATGTGGGGGATAAATGACGTCAATATAAAAGAGTGAGAGATAACACCGACATAAACATTAGGTAGATATGTACAATATACCAATCTCACAGTGTAAGTAACCAAATATATCTAAATAAATGCTTTACAAAGATAACAAGAGTTGCGTACATGATCTATTTTCCCATTTTGCATCCCCTTTAAATTTAATAATACCAAATCATTTATGGAGGAACCCAATACACGATATTTACAGATACTTATATTGTCCAGTATTTTTCCCTATCATTTTGGGAAAATGACCTATATTCTGGAATTGTTGAACTTTATAAAAACTTGAATACATGCTTAACTGACCATTTAATTTAAGAAAAATTTCGTAATCAAATTCAGAATCAGAAAAACTTTGGGTTTTTACACCTCAAATTGGATAGAACCAATACTATACATATGCAGTGTCTTGCTCAAGGGCACCATACATATTCATGGAGGAGGATCGAACACACGACCCTCTGGTCCTGGGCTTGATGCTATACCACTGGACCATGTGCTCCACCAAGTTGTCATTTGTTTCATTAGTGATTGACCGATTGATTGAATATTAAGCGTCATTTTATGCCATTGAGGGCTAACAGAAGATAAGTTAACCTAACCACTGTTTCCTGGGATCCTGAAAGGTTAACCAGTACTCGAGCACACCCCATCTCCGCAAGTAACTGATAACTTTATCAAATGAATCAGCTTGGAAAGACGAATGATAGTGAGACACAATGTTGTATATCAATCATCACAGAGACTGTTGCTGGGCAGGGATTCGAATTCACGACCCCTGGATTGATAGTCAGATGTGTTACTGACTGAGCTAATTAGGCCCAACATTTCATTAGTTAAAGCAACACATCCACGTTTAAACTTTTTTAAAAAGTTTTTCAATTGAGTTGTGAGCACATTTCCCATACATAAATAGATGGTCAGTGAGCTGTATATGTGCTAACAAACACTATCCAGAACGTTTTAGAACTATAAAAAAGATGTCCAAATTATAAAGCGTGACAAACGCTTTATAAATTATTTTTTAAATTGCTGAGGATTCCAACTTGGCTTTAAATTGAATTATGCGAGTCGTATTAAAAAACTTCACGTTTTAGTGCGTAGTGTTCTTAACCTGCCTTGAAAGTCATTTTGACATTATTTTTTTTACTCGGGTGAGTTACACGCTTGTTTTATAAAGTGTTAGTCACGCATTATAATTTGGGCATCATTTTGTACGGGATTGTGTTTATATGCTCATATACAGCTAATTGATCATAAGTTTGTATAGGAAATGTGCTTATAACTCAATTAAATTTTTTTTTTTAAAAGTTCAAACGTGGATGTGTTGCTTTAATGAGAAGTAGAATTATTCATTGCTTACTTGTATCTTTATAGTTGTATATTGTTATAATGAGTAACATTAAACCTATTAAATGAGGGGCCTGCCATTAAATAATAAATAACAAGTAAGCATATCTCACCATACTGGTATGCAGTGAGACCCGTGATTCAGACAGCTGTATTGTCAGTCTGCAGTCATCAAACACACTTGTTTCTACGCATACCAATTTACCCCATACATCACGGAAGTTAAAGTTTAAGAAGCAAATTTGTGGATCAGATTCCCTGTTACCATGAAAGCTGAAGTGTGCACTATTCGAATAGTCAAAGTCTACATCCGGCCAAGACCTCTGTTTACAGTAGTCTGATACGGAATAATGTTTTGCTGTAAAAATATAATATGTAAGATTAGTAAAAACAAATTGTAACAAAAAAAGAGGCATACAATCAGGCCATTATAAATTAATTGCTAGATTATCTAGCAATTAATTTATTGTGTAATGCCTCTGTTATGTTGATCTTGTGATCTATACCGAAAAAATAAATCTCGACCCGCGATGAAATCTCACATACTTTTCTAAATTTAATGCCATTTTCAAAACATTTCAGGTTATATATAATGGCATATCCAATTTTACTGGTGAAAGAAGTCCTCAGAATGAATATGAGTAGAACCACCATGCTTCAGCAAGTAATTGGCAAACTTTTCCACATAAGGTTTTGAAGCAAGCGGGACTCAAACCTATGACTTTAGTAGTGACAGGCAAGTAATTTTGAGACAGTGCCTTAGACCACTCTGGCACGGAAGACATTCTTTTTTAAATAATTGGCTACACTTAAAGATTCACAAACAAAAGCGGTCAGAAGACAGCCTGCTGGAATTTTAGAAGCTCGTCTAAAAAGCAACTGCTATCTGATTACTGAGAACTGGACATTAATATAAAATTTTACCCAATGTTCTAAGTATAAAAACAGTTATAATTCTAACAAAATACACGTAAGTGCATTTGTCAAATTTGAACTTAGACTCATGATTTTAACAAAAATGGAATAAGCTTTAAATATATCAGAATTTAACATAATTTGATGAAAAATTTATCAAGAGATTTCAGTGAAGAAATTATTTAAAGAAATTTTTGATGTACAGATGGATGGACAACAGATAAAAATCAATAAGAATATCCCATCTGATCTTTTGGTAAAAATTTAATTTGATCTTCATAATCATTTTGACAAATTTTGAGACTGTTATTCAGTCAACTGCCATATATTTTGTGATTGTGCATGGATGGTTTTGCTTCACTCGGTCGGTAACATGCTCTCAGTAACAATATCTGTAAACAAATCTTTTTTTCTATCTCCAACACAGGTTTATCAATTAACTCACTTGCTGTAATATCCACCATTAACAAAACATACAGGAAAATGATTATGTTCATTTTAGCGTCCTAAATAGGATGATTCTGAAAAAAAGAAAAGTTAGTTTATACATATTTTATTTCAACATAATTATTAATATGAATTCGGGTCGGGACACAAGTTCTGTCAACATTAGATCCACCCCTTCCCCTACAGTTTAAGAGAATCATTATGCCGGCAATACAATGGTTTAAACTTTTATCGAAAAGGAAGTCAAAATAGAAAAATAACAAGTGGAAAAGAGAAATAGTTGCAAATCAATAAGAGAGAGAGAGAAGAGAAAGATAAGAAAAAATAAATAAGAAAAAATATTCTAGCCACGTGGAAGCATACAATCTTGAAAACTGGATGCTGCGGATCTGTATGGCGAGGCTTCGTCACTTGCTATAAGAAAACAGGAAGAGTCATTTGTTGTTATCTCTCAATTTTGTCATAAATTTCAAGCAGAAATAAGAAATTTCAGATTTGTAGAAAGTATTTGAAATTTATGACTAGAGACCATTACATAGCATTGGCATATGAGCACAATGATTGGTCAGTTGTTTCAACGGAAAATAAATTATGTTATAGTTTGGTAAACATATCAGAGTGCTATGAATTGTGGGACAGGCATGAAATTCCCTGTTTTTGTTTCTTGGGGTATAACAGACTGAATCTGGTGATTTCAGGTTCTGGGATAAACTATTGGAGTATACATGTCCTGCAAATAGAAGATTAAGTACAACAAATTTAATTAATTTGACTACTTTTACTGATTACGGGATGTAAAAAATGCACCTGATTATTAATACATCACATTCTTTCATTACTGCACTTGCTAGTTTAAACTTATTTATTTTAGTTTGATTGTGAAACAAGTTCTAACAACTTAGACAAATCACGCTCGAAGTCTTCCTGACTAGTACCAGTACTAAGCATATGTGGAAAAAGAGTCTTGCTCAAGGACACTATATATAGCCGTGGCGGAGGATCAAACCCACGATCCTCTGATCGTTGGTTTTGTACTCTACAATGGACCATGCGCTCCACATGTTTTCTCTTTAACACCTGTTTTCGATCACCACCTGCTCTATCTCAAATTTGAGCATCTTGAAAGGAAGAAATGGCAAAATTGCATACAGCAAAGATATGATGCCATAACCCATTTTCAATCACAACCTGAATTTGATCACTTCGAGGAATTACGAAAATCTCACATGAGTATTTGAACTTCCTGCATAAGTGTCTTAGAGCCAATGTTAATGGAGGGTATAAAACATATGGTGGTCTCATTAGGGGCAATATTATGACTGAAATATAAAGAACAGTTAGTCTGTTATATTATACACTTACATGTGCTGAAGCCAATTATTTACAAAAATAGCAACGTGGGCATTGAGTGCAATGAAAATCTACTTCATCTATTTGTACTTCTACACCCTCATGTTATTTTAGTTTGACATATTACGTTTAGTCATGTGATTGAAATCTGGTGACGCCATTTGTTGGAAGTATATAAATACAAGGAATTATATAGAAGGATAGGAAACTTGTATCTCTCTGCTAAATGGTGATAAAATAGTATACGAGTAATGAATAGTTTGGCATATTGATGATGATCATTTACATTTCACAGACAACTGATTTCTGTCACATTAAATGTTATGTGTATGTAATCTTAGATGTTTTATGATGTTTTATTAACACACAAAATAATCTTGAATTTAAAATATTGCAGTTTGAAGTAACATGTCAAGTACTTTCCTTGATTTTTTTAGTTGCAGTAAACAAAATTTGCTGGGAATAGTCTCGTTTTGTAGAGAATTACATTGTGAGAGGAAACAATTTGTATTTCTGAAATGAATGGTAGTTAAGATATTTGAAAACGAAATTTTGAGTGCATACACAAGCATTACTTACATCTCAATCAGTTGCTTATCCTTCAAGCTATATAAGTCCTTGATTAGGGTCATCATGATTTAATGTGAATGATGAAGACAATACACATGTGTAATAGTAATCTTATTATTGGTTGGATGAAAATGTCGACATTATAACGTTTGCAAATGATCGCAACAAACTAGAAGTTTATTAGTTTGTGTTAATAAAAAATTAAAATTATGTGTCTTTGACTTTACTTAGTTGATGAAATTTCGATTTTTTCATGCTGAAAGTGGGAGTATCCTACTTCAGGGGTTAAAAGTGATACTTTTGATCGCATTTTTGGACATTTTCATTTGAGTCTAGGATAGTGTACTTTAATATGGTATATGCCCCTTGACCGTATTACCAGTGCAACTTCAGTCAAATATATTTTGAGTGTAACTTGGTTGAAAAAAAAACCAGGTATTTGCAACAAAGTAAATAATGTCAATTTGAATGTCAGAAGGGGACAAATATAAACTTTTCATTGTATTTAAACTTTTTTTAACAAAACTACAGTTAGTGTCACCAGTATCTACATAGTTATATATTTGTTGCTGGATCACAGTGGGGTAAAAAAAAACTGTGAACCACACCTAACAACCATGACTTTGGTACAGTACTTAAGGTGTGTCCAATGGTTACAATTATCACATTGTGCCCATTTAGCCAACTCCAAGACGTAAGCCAAATTGACAGCAGGCGGCATTCTTCTGTCACAGACACAACAAAGTTCTTCATCACTACTGTCGGTGTCTTCAGACTCGTAATCGGAACTGGGAGAGCATTTTCTTTTGAACAATTAGGGATTGGGTTGTTTTTTTTAAAGAGGGATTTTTTCGCAGTAGGTCTGGATTCCAATATGTGCATATTTTTGGCAGAAGATAAGTTGCCTACAATTTGAGGGACAAACTTTCTCTTTTTGGAGGCTATGGCCTTAACCGCTACAATTTTACTCCTCTGCAGAAACTGCTCAGCTGAGGACTCATCCTTCTTTACCTCGCTTTCATCCTAAGTTTGACTTTGGCCAATGGAAACATAAATTGTAGAAGGCATAACTTTAATGTCAACGATTTCAGATCTGCAAAGAGGAAAAATTCCAATTTTTCTGAAGGCACTGACAAGATTACAGGGTGTAAAGGTTTTCAGGTAGGCCTTTGAAGATAGCTCACCAACAATGTATCTTGTAATAGTCACAGTAAGGCCTGGGTTTGCTCTCATGTATGTCTGGCACTCACTATTATAAATTGCCTTAAGAGGCCCAAAACATGCAACATCCAAGGGCTGAGTCACATGAGATGTATGTGGAGGCAGGATGTAAAACTCTATTCCATGATCTTTGCCCTAGTTTGTCAATGTCAGAGACACATGTGATTTATGTCCATCAGATATTATAAGATGGGTTTGTCCTTTGGCAATGTTAACAAATTTCAGAAAGTGCTTATTTAAAGAGTTTTGAAAAGTTACTGAGTTAGACAATCCAGTTTCACTCATCTCACCAACTGCACCTGGGCATGTGTTCTCCAGCAAATCATCACACCAACGTTTCCCCGGGAATATATAATATGGTGGAATAACTGATCCAGCAGCGTTACCACAACCAATAAGCGTGAAATTTTTGCCTCAGGGTGATATGATTGACTGTGGAGAAGTTTCCTTTGAACATAGAACCTCGGGTGGTGTAAGCTCCATTAAGATACCAGACTCGTCAACATTCCAAATCATTTCTGGATGCTGTTCCAGGTTAAGGCGCTTACAGGTGTCGGCCAGGTCCTTAAAATGGTTGTTAAGGGACTCCTAGGATGTAGCCTTGGTCCTTACAATAGCTAAAGAACTAAGAAGAAAGAAACATTCACACCAATTACACAAAGAACAAATGACAAATTTCAGACAATAGTTATGGCAGTGATACCCTTCCATAGTTAACACAGAAAATTTACCTTTAAACATCGTTTTTGCTTTACTTAAACGATCGATCTTAAAGATAAATCATTCAGCGATAGAACGAAACCGGGTTTGTTTAAATTGATGGCCTATTGACTTAGAAACTCTAATTTTGATAGGGGAAGTGGTCCACGTTTGTTTTTTTCTTTGTCTCTATATATATACGCTAAGGGACATGCCCACCCCCATTAAACGTTATTATCCACTCCCCAAGCTCCTGCAATCGAAAATTGGTAACATCATCATATAACAATAAACTAAAGAAGTTATTATAATAAACTGGGTCCAATACGTTTAGAGGCTAAAGCCACGAGTCCTTATTCAGCTGTTATTTCTCTCCCATGTCCGATCACAAGCCTCTGTTCCGCGGTCCAATCTGTCCTAGTTAAAAAGTTAATTTACTTTAATACCTTAATATTGTAATGTGACCTGGCCAGAACTCATTAAACATGAAAGTCATAAAACATTACCGATAACAGCAGCTTCTGATCAACAGTGTCCAACAACATGTACATACAGTAGTAAGCCCTTCCATCTGTAAATGTTATGAAAAATACAATTGCAAACGGAGAGTTGATATCAAGGGAAATAACTTTTATACACAGACAGATCTACGTGATTCTATATCTGCTTGAAAACGTTTCTGACACGATGACGAGCTCTTTACACTGAGAAGAGTATAATAATTGTACATTCAGGATTGTGTGGCTTAGCGGTATCATCTGCAAACTGAGATAACTTATACTCTTTATTTATTTATGTTAATTCCCTTTATATGTTTTTTTTTTATTTTTTTTTATTTTGTATTCCAATACATTATAATATATTACAATATTACAATTTCAATTTACAGAACATATAGCATTTTCACAAGTGTTATTCTTTTAATGACAATTGTAAATAAGTAGTTGTTTTGTTACAGACATCTCCCAATAAGGGATGCCATCCCTTATAGAGAAATATCTGTACCAAAAAAAAAATACGCATGGTATGTTTTAAATATATATCATTTAGAAAGTTTAATCCATTCATCACATAGCTATGGTGTTTTGTGTTACGATTATAACCGTAAGTTTATCATTTTTAGTCGATATTCTATGTTTAAATTTAATGTCTCATATAAACAATAGTATTTGCACTTGGTAACAAACACCGTATTGGGTTTGTTTTGTTTCTTTTTAAGACAAAAAAAATACATTTTTAACAAAGAGTTTTATAATCAATTGTGTACCAAGTTTTTTCACATAAAACAGCAAAGCAATAGCAACACACACACACCATATCAGTATTTACACATACATACACATATATCTTTTTACAGTTACCATTTGTCATTCATAAAAAGGCATTATATTCATTATTAGCTAAGACTGTAAAGAAACATTTAATAATAACAACAAATTTATTTACAAATACGCTATACATAGTTCTTGTATTGGGTTACTGGTTTTTATTTCAGATTAATATAATTATTTTTATAATCTAAAAACAAATTATGTGGGATTTTTAAGATCAGGTTGAAAATTGGTTGACTAAATACTAAAAATTTGCATTTTTCATAATAATAATAATTATATGAAAAAAATAGATTGAAAGGATAAAGTCTACTGTATGTGATTGTATAAATATTTAGGACAGTTTAACTACAAAACTTCTTTTTCTATTCCACTGGATTTTTTTTTCAAATGTCAAACTATAATTATAATGAAAATTATCAATTGAACATTTTTATAAAAGAAAAAGTTCAATACAAAAAAGACAGAGTAAAGTCTACTGTATGAGATTGGATAAATATTTAGAATAGTTTAACTGCAAAACCTGTGTGAAACTTCTTTCTTTCAATCCATTGGATTTTTTTCCCTCAAATATCAAACCTTAATTATAATGAAAGTTATAAATTGAACAGCATAATAAAAGAAAAAGTTCAATACAAAAAAGACAGGGTATTTCCTTGGAGATGTGGTTTTCATTTCTAAGTAGGAACAGCAGGGAACAAACAAAGTGTGACAGCTACTTTTTATAGTTTTAAAGTATGCATTGTATTTTATCTAGACGTGCTGTAATTTAACACTTCATATGAGAAAAAAATATATACAAAACAAGTAATATTCAAAGTAGTGATTTATACACCAACCATGATGTTTCAAACTTTTCAATTGTACAATTTTTAATTGCATTTATTTTTTCAGTTTGGTAGACATAATTTATTTGTTGCTTAAAATTGATGAAGAATGGTAACTTATCATCTAACTTGCACTTATAAATAAAGTGTTTTGCATGAAAAATTAATTTATCTAAAATATTGTCATGTTTTACTGATCCAAAGATAATATCTTTCACACTCCATTGATGTTGAAGTATTATGTTTTTGTCATTGCATGTTGTTATAAAACTATCCCAGAATGTTTCTACATACTTGCATTCCCAGAATAGGTGTGTAATGTTTTCTTCATGTGCTTTGCAAAAGGTACATGTATCATCATTTTTTATCTTCATTTTTGTCAAAAGAGAATTTGTAGCTGTAATTCTGTGGTTCATTTTAACCTGAAACCATTGTAATCTAGTATCTTTTGTACAATTAAAAGGTAATTGAAATATTTTTTTCCATTCTCTTTCAATATTTAATCCATACTGTCCCAATTTAGTAATAGAAGTTGGCAACACATTTGACCTAACAAGAACATTATATATTGCACGACAACCTTTTTTTGTGCTGTTTATGCAAGACACTGATAATGGGCATATTGGATTGTCTAATTTTGTTGCAAGGTGAGCAAATTTAAGTGTTTGAAGGTAACCACGTAATGTACCAAGTATACCTTCATATTCAATAAAATTAGTATTTACAGAAAACTTATCCACAAATAGCCTAAATGAAAGAAGATTACCATGTTCATCAATCAAGTCACTAATAAATTTTACACCTTTGTCATACCATCTTTTATAAAATACACTCGATCTTCCTATCTTAATGTTATTGTTAAACCATAAAGGTTGGTTTAAAAAATCTTTCCAAGACATTGGTACTGAAGCAGTTATTAATACTTCCAGACTTATGTACACATCTTTCCAAAATGGATTACATATTTTGAAAAGGTTCTTTTTCACATAATCATTACCAAAAATTAACATTTCTGATGCATAAGGATACATAAAATTATGAATTTCTATACATTTTATCCCACCAGACAAAAGTCTTCTTATCCAAGTAAGTTTTAAAGCATATAAAAACTGTTTAATGTCAATCATTCGGAGTCCTCAATTCTTATAATCTTGTATTACAATATTTCTTTTTATTTTATCTGGATGATTATTTCAAAGAAAGCTAAAACACATAATTTGTAACAATTTAATTTGATCTTCTGATGGGTTTGGTAATGATGAAAACAGGTGGTTTTATTTTGGTAAAGCTAAACTTTTTAAGACTGATTTTTCCAAAAGGGGTTAGAATTCTTTTTGACCATGAAAGTAGCAGTGTTTCATTTATTTTCTTGTTATAATTCAATGTAATCATATTATTCATATAAGTTAACATAGTAATGCCAAGTACAGTAAATTCTCCCTGATCCCAATTTAATTCTGTTTCTGTGCACAGTTTTATATTTGAACCTTTTTTTCCCCAAACCATATTACTCTGGTTTTTTCAACATTAACATTAAGACCGGAAATATCTGCATAGAATTTTAAAACTAGAAGAGTATGTTTAAGTGATTTTTCTGTACCATCTAACATAAGGGAAGTGTCATCAGCATATTGTGAGATTATACATTCGGTATCGCCTACTTTGATTCCTTTAATATTTTTGTTTGTCCTGACCAATACAGCCAATATTTCGACACATAAAATAAAAATGTATGGTGATAATGGATCGCCTTGTCGACAGCCTCGGGAAATATGGAACCATTCTGATAGATGACCATTTATTGATATGCAAGATTTAATATCCGTATAAAATAATTTAATCCAATTTCTTATACTTTTTCCAAAATTAAAAAACATTAAAACCTCATCAATAAAAGACCACGAGAGTGTATCAAAAGCTTTTTCGAAATCAATGATAACTAGTAAACCTGGTACATCATATGTTTCTGCATAATGAAATGAATCATAAATTGTAGGTGTATTTTCACCAATGTATCGTCCGGCAAGAAAACCGGTTTGGTTTTCATTAATAACTTTTTTAAACGTTGAGCAATACATGCAGAGTCTTATTTATATGAACAGTTTAATAAAGATATCGGTCTCCAATTTTTTAAGTACTGTTTATCTTTGTTTGATTTTGGGATGCATGTTATTATTCCTTCTTATTCCTTTATATGTTTATTATTTTTATTCTAATTGTTAAAATTTCATTACACAAAATAAATGGTTATTGTTACTTAATAGCGAGTTCAAATAGTTTTGCGTTCATTAGATATTCAATTGATTTAAACATAAAATATCTGCTTAAACTTGAAAGTCAACCATGGACTATATTATGAACATGTATATTTAATTAAACTGATATGATAGTACCAAGATTGAACTGTTTTAAAAGATAAATGTTGCAGATAGGCTACTTTTTTGTATATATTGTTTATGAATGTTACATTAACACCTTGCATCTTTGTAGAAAGTATGTAAATATGATATCAAAAATATATGTTCTAATGGTTCTTGTGCATTTATATTTTCACTCACTCTCCCGGCATGAGTATTAAATATTAAACTTGTGTTCAAAGCTTAATATTGTGTCTGTTGTTCTTTATAAATAAAGTTTAGTTGTAGTCAGATTGCTTGTATTCATGAGCAGTCTCAGTCAGCTTTATTATTATTATTCAGGTCTTAGAACTGATATGAACTATTATTCTATGTTAGACAACAGAAAGCCCATTTAGGGCCTGTTTTGTAATGCTTTATTATTTAAAATCTAGGTTACCTGAATATTTAATAAGTGATATTCTTTCCTGTTGACATACTCATTCTCATTCGGTTTAGGTCGTTCTATTTTGACATGTGTGCCACCAATGCATCCAACAACGTTTGGTATCCTATCCTGTAAAATATGATGTTTTTTACTAATATAGAAACAAATCGATATGGAAACTGAAATTGTAGAAAAAAATATTTTGCTATTGAATTTTCGAAGAATATGGCGGATATTGTACTTGCCCTTGTGTCGACATTGATTTTTTATGTTAAAGTTTTTAACACTTGTCCAGTATGAATGAAACTTCACATTTGTTTTCAGCATCATCAATGAAACACACAGAGACAAGGATCATAACTCTGTGTTGCATTTTGGCAGAGTTATGGCCATTTTTGGATTTAATTTGTTTTTAGCAGGTTACATTGTGCTTAGATGTTGACAAATAGGGTCAGTTTGTGGTCCTCTCTCAAATTTGTTCATAAACATGACGTTCAGTGGTGAAAATTGTCCAACCATAAAATGTAAAATATTTTCACTATTTTTTTTTTTATATAAAAATTTAATTTCTTTTTGGACGGCCCGCCCTAACGGTTTACTTCTTTCACTGTTTTTTTTTATTATTTAAAGTTTATCTTCTTCTTTTTTTAAAGTTTGATTTTTATTTTTTATCCAGCTTTGATATTAAAAACTGTGCATGCTGGTACAAGATTATTTCAATTATATATCGATTTTCATGAACTGGTACCGGTATATTGCCCTCTGAGGTGATGTAAGTGCACATGCCTTTATTGTACATATGTATAAAACTGAACAACATAGACTGTAAAAGGATGGTACAAGACTATAGATCCATTAAACTAAACTTTATGTGAGAAAGTTTCCAGTTACTTGCGGAAGGACGGTAGTTCTACTCAGTCTGACTCAGTCTGACTCAGTCTGAGGTCTTCCTCCACCAGTTAAACTGGATATACCATATATAACCTGAAATGTGTTGAAAATGGCGTTAAACCCCATTCAAAAAAAAAAAAATTAAACTAAACTAACAAGAACTGTTAATAATCTAGGGTAAGGTGTCTGGGCCCCTATCCTATTCCCTCCTGATCCGCCAGTGTATTGCCATGGGGTAATCCGTTGTGTCCAATACATGTGTAGACTGAAATATATCCTCGAATTTATTGAATTTATTGCATTGTTATTCAAACGTTTTTCCGAAATACTATAAAAAATGTATTCAACATTTAAATTCTGATTTTATTTGTTTTTAAAACTTTTGTGATTAATAACGTGTATAATCATTATTTTTTCATGTAAAAATTCATTTACCCTGACAAAATGCGTCTGTCGAAGACAGTACATATCGGTCGAGTACCGTCTAGGCCGAAAACATAAATCGCAATATTTGAATATTCATTGTGGTATAGTACCATGTTATTGAATACTGAAATAAATAAGTTAAGAAAATATGTTCATTTGAATACTATCCCAATATATATAGACCATTAACTTAATCTAAGTCAATTTTATATTGTCCCTATGAATATGGTTTATTTTTTGCATAACTCCGACAAAGCATTTGCTCTTCCTCCTTTGTGTAAAACAGTGTTTTAAGAGATAAAATTGTTCATTGTTAAAATTTGTCTTTAAATTGCATGAATGCAAGACTCTTAATGTTGACACGTGGTGTGTAGCAAAGCAAATCGTATGTCTATCAATGCAGCGACATCTAAAGTAATATATATTGTTTGAAAAGCAAAGTTAAACACAGAAATAATTGCTTCCACCTTATTCACTACAACGGTGAAGCTTTTAACATAAGTATACATAAAAAAATACCTGGAGTTATGATAAGTGATACGCTGTCGTGACATACCTAATTTGTTACTTTATCTTCTATCTCGCATCAAATTATTGTTTTCTTCTGTACCAATTCGGGCTTATTCGGGCTCTTGTTTGTGGAACCCTATTCCATCAAATATAGAAAATGCAAATTTTATTAATCCGTTCAAAGCTTATATTTACAATGGCGAAAAAATAAAATAGCAACTCTAAAAAAGTCGGATAGCGCTCATCAATATTAATATACACATATGTGTTTATATGTTGTTCATTATACATATGTTGAGGGCCCAACTGAAGACATTTTCCCAGAAAATATAATGCCGCGCCGAATGTGTCCATCAACGTTCGTTCATATTATGATATGGAACTTTGAATGCCCACTGTGTATTTTACAGGTAGTGTTCATGCTAAACTCGTTTCTATCAGTATATGAATTGAATGCATAATCGAACAAAACAAATCTCAACAGATCTTTTTAACATATAACAAGTTGTAAAAGTTTTAATACAGTCAAGTTTATCGATGTTCGGATTTTGAGTAGACACAAGTCCACTTTTGAGAGGTTTACACCCTGAGAGGTATACACCCTGAATATCCCTATACGTTTTTCAGCCGATCAGAGAGCTCCTCTCAATGGTGCTAGCTGACCATATGTTCCATATGACCAACGATGAAAACAAAGCAACACCGATTCCACTAGGGACCAGTCGTTTCCTTTCATATATACGTCTAGCGGCACCTGTCGTCATAATTGACAATGCCAACTGTGTATCAGTATGACTAAGTGCGTTGTACAACATGCTTACTACATAGTTTAACATTTGTTATTCGAATCCTTTTGAAACACGTGATTATGCTGAACTCGTTATATTTTATAGAAAGTATGTAACTTTTACAATGATAGGATATAGTGGGATAGACAAATAGCAAAGTTACAAAGGTGAAATATTTCATTTCCCACACAGAACTAAGAAGAAAGAAACATTAACACCCATTGCACAAAGAACAAACGACAAATTGCAAACTTAAGAGTTATGGCGGTGATACCCTTCCATACACGTTTACGGCGATTTTTTATCGTATTTTTGTGAAATTTACCTCCTGAAAACACAATTTCGGAGCGTGAGGGTTTACTACTATTACTACAAAGTTGACTTTTATATTAAGCTCTGTTACTTTGAAATTCTCAGTTGTTCTACTTTAGTTAAAACATATTTTATTACGTGTGTTACTTTATATCGACATATATATATATATACATGAATATCACATGATAATGTGTTCACATGTATAACATATGCAAATGGATTGAACTACAAGTTATACAACATTCTACGGCCCAGGGTTACCGAACATTTTCTCCTGTTCATGACTCCCAGCTACTTTTACTTTTACCGTTATAACTACTGTTTTATCGCAGTCAATATTAAGAGGCTACCAATGGTGGTTTGTTTAGTACAGTTATTAAAAAAGTAATTTTATTTTTAATGTTATAAGAACGATTTTTCGCTTACATGCAATGAATTAGCTCGTGGGTTCCAGTTCATTAATACGCTGAAGGGAATCAAATGGATATTCTTAAAAACTATCTAACTGCAAACGGTTATTTAATTTTTAACTGCATCCCCTACAGTTCCTCATACTGTTTCTCTCTGAAGTGAATGTTCGACCGACGCGTTTCCGAACAAGCTTCGTAACTCCCCGTTTTCTGCCGAAGGTGTTTATCGGAAAAAGACGAACATTAATTTGTAAACAAAACCCGTTCTTAATTATGTACTAACAATGTGCTTTATATTTATTTTTTCGTTTGCAAAGTCTATCGCTGAGCAAATACACATGCCTTCTATCATCTGGAGGAGTAAAACTGACTTAAATTAAAACTAAATACGACCATTTCGGAAGTTTAATGAGCCTTTTATCTAGGAATATTATGAGGAAAACTGATTGTTTTTCATTTTTCCATCGATGTGTACAAAAAAAACTTCTATTTAAAATCTAAAGCATTTCTGATCGTAACAGATCCCTATGTGGGTGCTTGAAGTATTGACAAATTAAGGAGCTGGGATATATCAGGGCCCTGTATGGGGACAATATATATATCTTTACAGATGAATGGCATGGGACTTTAAAGTATTTCCTTTTAATGGCTATTAACTTTTTGCTCAGTATGAGAGTGGTGGGGATATTTATCCATACAGACGACCTCAAAGAGGGTTAATATTGTGACATTTCTAAAAGTGCTATGGCCACTTTGAGCAAGTAGAGCGTCCTCTGGGTCTTTTCTTTTCTATTGTTCATTTATTTTAAATAAGCAGATATTTCAAAAAAACGGGTTTAACTGTTAAGTAACACACTATTTTCTAGATATCTCAATAGATCTACCCTACATTTAAATCATCGAAAAGTGAGGTTTTAATGTATAAGCACCTCTAGCGTTCTTTTATGCTTGTTTTATTAGCATACTGTATCGGCATAATTGTAGCGTTTCTGCTATAGGGCAGGTTTCGCTCTTTAAATAAATGAAAATACTCTGAAACAAAGTTGACGCCAATCCTGGCTCCTGTTTCACCAACATATACTTAAATACTTAAAAACTTAAATCTAAAAAAAGCAGCCAGGTGATCATGATTTTAGACTGGTTCCAGTTAAACTGCATATTGTGTCAATGATTTTGATTATATAATAGATAAATAACCAGTCAAAACTTAGTTAAGTTTTTAAATAATTAAGTAAAATGTTGGTGAAACAGAAGCCAGATTGCCAATTGCTATTAGCGACTTTATATTGATGTTTATGCATCTGATTGTAGATAATATAATTATGAAAGTAACCACAACTTGAATCTAACTGATTTAAATGAAACATCTATAACGTGCCATTGATGCCATATTGATAGACATACACAGTTCGGTCCAAAATAAAACTTTTTTAAATTTAAATAAGGTTAAACGCCATTTTCAACACATTTCATGTTATATAATTATGGCATATCCAGTTTTATTGGTTGAGGAAAACCTCAGAATGAATCTGAGTGACCCACCGTATTCTGCAAGTAACTGGCAAACTTTCTCACATGCAACTTTTTGAGCGATTGCGATTAGAACCTACGACCTTAGCGATGAAAGGTAAGTGATCTTAGGACGGCGCGTTAGACCACTCGGCCAAAGATGTATGTGAGAAAGATTTTCAGGTATACGCGGGAGGACTGTTCTTCTACTTAGAAATGCATCACACATCACTTAATGTTCAGTAACTGTTGGCAAGTTTATCAAATCACAAAGAGGAAGGTCCCGTTCAAAGTCCGTGCTGTTTATCTTATTTATGAGAAATACATTTAACGCACATGTCGGCATATTCCGTTTTATTCGTCAAATGTTTTAACACAAGCCCGATACTGGTCAATGAGTGACTTTATCGTGAGTTGTGATTTAGTATTTGGTCAACAATATTAAACTTAAGAATATTACATTACAGAGACAAAATACAATATATAATAAGCTATTGAAGGGAATATCCAACCTATATGATGTTTGATATAAATGTGCAGTTATATTGCTAAGATTAAAAAAAAGATCGGCGATATAGATGAAGCCTCATTAAAACAATTCTGAGGTCTTCCTCTTGTCGCCAATAATTAAATTATCAAGCATAACCTACTTTGTGTTGATAATGGTGTTAGCCACCAATCCAACTATGTATAGGGGAAGACCAGACACTTTCGTTGATCAGGACTTGAGGTTTAACCTAATTCTAAATAATATATCCTTCAAATGATCATAGCTCTAAAACTACCTCACACGGTTTGTCGGGTAACGTGTATCGGTCCATGCAGAGTATATAGGGCTGTTTTCACTTATGAATAAATAATTAAAGTTTTATTTATCCGGTAACATTTTTGCAAACACTTTTGGAAAGCCTAATTTATTACGGTTGTTCACATATTTTTTCAATTTTTTATGTTGATAGGAACATGGTCTTTTTTTAGTTCGAATACGGCACCATAAAATCATAGTTTTCCCTATATGTCCAATGTAAAATTTGAAACATTATGAGAAGTAGCGTGTATTTAAAAGCAGTTTACGTGTCTTTAATATATAATGACATATTTTTTGCAATTAATTTTAAACTTCAAAATTTAAAGATGCTTATCTTTCCAACGGTATATTTTTTAATTGTTTAATCAGTTGGGAACATGGTCTTTTTTTAACAAAATTATAAGTAATTTTTCTGTTTTTCATTTTTTACGTCCGCGAACAGAACCAGAACGATATTGGTAACGTGACTACTCGCGGGTGATAGTTGAAGGTCGCGTTTTAAGAGCCACTGCTATGCTACTTTATAACTTTAATATTATTAAGAAATCATGCTATTATATATATTATTAATGTATGTATGTATGTATAAAGGTATCATGAATAGTTTCAGTTTCAGTTTTATTGGCATAACGACAATACACAATTGCCTATGGCCATTTACAGAGAATATTTAAACAAATATGGCATAGACACACAATATATAAACATAGATAAGACATTCACAAACAAACAGTCATATATTGTAAGATATCAAATCTAGACATTATATTTTCAATAATTCATTTAAATGAATATAGTTAAGAAGAGTCATTGTATTCAAGGTAGTTTTTCTTAGCGTAAAAGCCTCAGTTATTTATTTTGATGTATTACGCACTTGTCGTTTATTTGTAGATGAAAATAGATTTATAAATTTATTAACAGTTGGAAATGATATATTTTTTTTATATTTAGTTCTTATTGTTCTATATTTTGGACAACATAAAAGAAAATGATACTCTGATTCAACAACATTTAAGGAACATAATTTACAAATTCGATTTTCTCTTTCTACATTATTTTATATGCCTGATTCTAAATTATGGGCACTAAGACGTAAACGTGTCAGGTTTTTGAGATTATTTTCGTTTGAAATAAAATCTAAGTACTCTTCATATTTAAAATCTACTTTAAACTGATTATAATATTGTAGTTTTTGCATAGTCTGGACAGATGCAGTCCATGTATTGGTCTCTAGTTCTTTGTTTAAATAAGATAGAATAGTTTATAACTGGGTTGAAATTTTGCCAAATGTCTCCAAATCCTAGATTATTTAAGAAAGATTCCATACATTTAGCCCAACATTTATTATTTTTAACGTTACATTGTTCATTAAAAGATTTATACAAAATTGAATTCAGCTGCTTCATGATCTTAGTCCAGTACATAATGGAACGTTCTTTAGCAATCACAGATATAGTAAATCTATCTAGTTCACCTAAAACGGCTATGTTCGGAGTTTGCTGTTTTACACCTAAAATAAGTTTGCAAAATTTTATGTGTAATTTATCTAAATCTTCAAATTCATATATTCCCCAAATTTCCGACCCATACAAAAGTAAAGGTCAAACAATTGAATCAAAAAGTTAGTTTTAATATCTACATTGATTCTACTAAACACCGAAAGCAAACAATTATACGCAGTAAGTGCTTGCTCTTGAAGAGCTATTATTACATTTGCCATGTTTCCTGTATATGAAAAACGTATTCCTAAATAACAAAATGTATCTACTATTTCTAGTTTCTCATTATTGATAAACCATTCGTAGCGATGTTATTGCTTTCTTTTCTCAAATATGCATACTTCTGTTATATAAACAGCCATTTAGCTGAATATTGAAAAATAGTATCAAGCTGTAATTGTAAACTATGTGGATCAGTCGTAAATAGAGCTATGTCATCGGCAAAAAGTAACATATAAATAGATAATTGATCAATGTCCTTATCAGTTAAATTGTTAAAATCAATATTTTCGGTTATATCATTGATGAACAAAATAAAAAGTAACGGTGACAAGGGCTCCCCTTGCTTTAAACCAAGGGTTACATCAAAGAAGTCTGAAAAAGTCATATTAGGTGATTTTATACAAGATTTAACGTTACTATAGATCGCTTTTATAATATTAATCATTTTGCAACTTATTCCCGATTGGACGAGCTTTACCCACAGTGCATCATGTATAACGGTATCAAAAGCCTTTTCATAATCTATAAATGTACAGTATAATTTAGATTTAGACATAAGTACGTTTTGTATAATCGAATGAAGAATGACGATGCAAGCTGTCGTGCTATGATTGTCCCTGAAGCCAAATTGGTGTTCGTTGAACACATTTTCAGATTCGCACCATTTATTAATTCTGTTTCTCAAAGCGAGCGAGAATATTTTAGATAGAACATTTATAAGAGTTATTCCACGATAATTGGAGGGATTATCACGGTCGCCTTTCTTGTGAATTGGTACAATAAATCCTTTACCCCACGAGTCCGGATAAATTCCTGTATCATATATTTTATTAAAAAATTGAACAATATACGGTGTAATAAAAGCATTTGAATCAATAAAGAAGTCTGCTACATTATTGCTTAAGTCACAACTGTTATGTCTTTCTTAGATGAAATAGTTTTAGATATTTCAGATAGTAAAAGGGCAATCAAGTTCTTCAATATTTATTGACTCTTGTCTCTCATTATCATCAGTATCTGGTACAAATTGGCTGTGTGGTGTATTCGATAATGATCGAAAGTGTTCGAAATAATCATTTACATTTATTCCAGAGGTATTTGTAACCTTTTTCGAATTATAGTTTTTAATATATTTCCAAAATTTTCGAGAGTTGATTTTACTTATTTTGATAGGTTATATTTTTCTTTGGTAAAATATTTGTTTTTTTTTGTTTTCCGTTTTGCTTTAGAGAACATACTCCTACTTTTTGTGAAACGTATTCTATTTGTTTCTGATGGATTGATTTTTATAATTTCTTTTAATCGTTAAAAAATTGAGTTTTAAGAGTTCTACAGGTATCATCAAACCAATCTGCCTTTTTAATACGTTTTTGCAATGGGTTTAACTTACATGTTCGTCCATTTGTTTTGAACGATATGTCGTATACCAAATCGGACAAATCAATTATACAAGTATTTATATCAGTATTATTTGTTTTCAGATATTGAGTAATATTGTCAAAAATATGTTTTTTTAGTAAATTTTATCTATATTAAATAAAGAACAGAACAGAACAGAACATATATTTTATTTTGACTTATACATACAGTATCTCATCATGACATATACATATATACATATTCATTATAACACGTGAAAGGTTCACATTCACAAACACGGACATACTAAAGCATGCATGCACGCACGCGCACACACACGCACACACACACACGCACGCACGCACACACTCACACACACACACACACACACACATGCTAGCATTCACATATTCAGGCACATGTTTAAACTGGCACCTGATTTCATTACACATATAAATTAAATGTTATTACACGTTATTACTTATATCATTTTGAGGATAAACTTTAGTTATAATTTACATTGTTTCTTATTGTAAATGCTTCTTTTAAGTAAATAGCTATATTTGTCACCTCTTTTTTCGATTCTACTTTCATTAGTTCAATAAATTTAAATACACTGGGCCTTCTGTAGTAATATTTTCTAACATATAATTTACGAATATGCTCATACATTGGACAGATCAGAATAAAATGAAATTCATCTTCTATATCTCTTGAATTACAAATTGTACAATATCTTTGATTTCTTGCAATTCTATTCTGAGCGTATCTCCCAGTTTCAATTCTGAGTGTATGAGTTGATAGCCGCAATTTGGACAGAAAGGATCTTAGTTTAAAAGGCAACATATCTAAGTATATCTCATATCTTAACACATTTTTGTAGTGTTTGTACATATCCAAAACTCTGTTATTTACAATATCATTTTGCCATTTCTGGATAAAACAATCTATAACTCTTTGTTTGAATAAAACAATACAAGTATCAAGATTGTTGCTATGCGGCTCATTCCAAACATAATTAAAACCAAAATCATTTAACAGTTTCTTCACATTACTAATCCAATTTGTACAACCATTCTCACAATCTCTTAATGACTCTTTATACAGAGTAGAAATCAAAATATTTTTTGATGATACAACTTTACTCCAATACTTTACTATTCTGACATATCTTGATATATACATGGGGTATCTGCCAAGTTCCCCATACACGCCTGCATAACTAGTTGTTGATTTAACTTTTAACAAATATTTACAGAACCTTAAATGTACTCGTTCAATTTCTTTTGACTTTGTATAACCCCATACCTTTGCCCCATAACTAAGATTTGATCAAACAAAGGCATCAAACAGCTGACACCACGTTTTAGGCTTAAATTTGTATTTCTTCATATTTGCAATTAGCACATTCAACGCCTTTAAACCTTTACCTGCGATCGTTTCCTGGTTCAATATAAAGGCTCCGGTATAATTAAATACAGTTCTCAAATAATTAAAGTCATTTACCACCTCCAAATTTATCTCATTATATAACCACTCTTCCTCAGCTCTCAGATATCCTCTAGTCCTAAACACCAATACCTTAGTTTTACCTTCATTAACCTCTAGGCCCCATTTATCACAATACTCTTTTAGCATATCTAAATAATTTTGTAATTCAGCGGGCGTTTGACCAATTAAAACCATATCATCTGCAAACAACAACAGGATTATCGTTATGTCGTTGATATATAGTCCAGACATTGTGTTACTCTGTAAAAATAGTTCTAGGTCATCAATAAATAGAGAAAATATAATTGGTGAGATTACCTCCCCTTGCCTTAAACCAACTGAACACTCGAAGAAGTCCGAATATGAGTTACAGCATAAAGCATTGTTAATTAATAAGGTAATGCGCTGTTTAAATGACGTGTGATTTAATGATCTGTAAATTGCCATACATTATTTTAATCTGCTTTATTGTTGTTGTTACAAAATAAACAGAGTAATTATGAAAGCAAGTTTATCAATTGTATGTTCACATTTTTTACAGCGCTAATTGGCAGCGGACCGAACCATATTGACCTTAATGACAATTAAGCAAAAGTTTATACCTTCATTATGCCTTAGGGCATGTTTTGTTTTTAAAATGTTGCCAGTATGAGACATATCATAAAATATAACTATAAGTCATCAGTTAAAGAAATGTTGACACAATTTTTAAAAAGAACATTTTCGTTTATTCACCAGGTAATAAAACATTACAAAAAGGGGAAAGGGTCCTATTGGTTTTATTGCCCCCATATAATGATAACTGTATAAACGATTAAACTCCTACCTTCAGATGTACGTAATTAATACCTTAGGGCCAAAGTACCAGTGGTTAAAGTATTTTCTCATTTTATGATATTTTTTAGAATAAAAAACAAATGTTAATCACGAGTAATGGTTTGCATTAAAACAACATCTGTATGGACAGAAAATCAAAACGAACAAAAAATAATTTGCAAACAAAAAGTATCATTTCTTTTATGAAAATATTAAAAAAATGAAAAGTTCTTTTTATCTCTTCTTAAAATGAATATTTTGTATTTAAAATATTTTGTCTAGCGAAAATGTCCAATGATGTTAAAAGTAGTTTGTCGTAAGGTTGCAACGCGGGATAAAGTAATCAGTTTTATTGTCTTTATTTGCCTCGGGTCATACGTTTATTGGTCATAAAAAGTAGGGTGCCCCTAATAAACTGATCATGAACAGAGCATTTGTTTGTTGTTTTCATGATGACGCTTGGTGATTTGTTTTTAAAAACGAATTAATCTTAATGAAATAAAGAATTAAAAAATAAAAATTAAGACATTGGTCCTTTTTACAGTTAATTTTTCTGCTTATTATTGTAGGCGTGAGTTTGATATTGTCAATATTTGTATTAAATATAAGTCAGTGATTATTTACAACATGTATCTAGATTGAAGCCAAAAACATGTCCATTTTTTAACAAAATTTAAATTCGATATTTCCCCCCCAACTTTTGTCATCTTTTTTATCAAGAAAAATAGAGATAGAAGTATTTTAAGTTGAATAAATATTGTTGTTTTGTTTCGAAAAGTTGTACAAGTGTATGATAGAATGTATTAGACTAATTATAATTAAACATTAAGTTGTCACATACATGTAAAAATATTTTTGAAATAATATAAAAAAATGCCAACTGATTTATTTCACTGAGTGACTGAATGAATGAAATTGAGAAATATGAATAAATGAATGAATGAATGAATGAATGAATGAATGAATGAATGAATGAAATCGTTGTACCTCCAGGCGGGGTCATAAAACTTGAGAAATCTAAAATATTGATTAATATTAGTAGTAGTTTATTTCAAATCCGTTAGGCTAAAAGCCCATAGGGATACATATATATATATCGTATAATTATACAAGTACAATTTCCACATAATGTTTGATTTATATACGAGAATATATCTAATTAATATATATAAACCCAAAGCTAGCTACACATATGTACACACATAATTTTGGAAAAGGTATCACAAAAGTATGATGCACAGAATTTGATCGTTACAATATATTAAATATATGCATTGAATTTGAAAGGTACAAAACAACAACAGTTAGACTGTTTTAGCGCATCGTTAAATCATGCAGCTGTTATTTCATGTAAACGAACTTTAAGCATGTTGATCATTTCATATTATGATTTTTGGTAGAATATCACCATCATCTCCATTAACTGAAAGTTAAAGGATTGATTTTAGTATTTTGTAATTGATAGAATATTTCCAAAGTATATGTCAACCTTTCCTCACTGAAAGATCAACTGTTTGGTTATTCAACTGTTTGGTTATTCATATAAAAATAATTTGCAGGAATATAAAATAAAAATGTAAACTGTAAAATACCACCTTATCGCAACAAAACACAAGGTTGGCATATTACATACCGGTAACCATTTAAAAACTATTTGCATATGCCATTGTAGTGTTTACACTTAGTAAACAGAAACTTTCAACACTCATTTTCTTATTCGGTGCTACTTATTATATTATACACATACAAGTTTACATATATATCGCATACATGTTACTATAACAAAATATTTACATTTCAACTTTTTCATTGTTGTAACAAAATAGTTAGGTTGCTGTGGCCAATTTAGTAGTGTCAGCTAGTACGTGTCCATTGTAATGATATAGGTTATATTTAAAACAGGTAGCGTAGAATTGTTAAAACGTATCGTAGCTCGATAGGAGTAACGTTTTTAGGAACTTTTTACATTTTCATTCTTTGATTTAAGAATAAATCATTTTGAAGTTTATTTCATCAAAGTCCATTAAAGCAACACATCCACGTTTAAACTTTTTTTAAAAAGTTTTTCAATTGAGTTGTGAGCACATTTCCCATACATAAATATATGGTCAGTAAGCTGTATATGTGCTAACAAACACTATCCAGAACGCTTTAGAATTATAAAAAAAGATGTCCAAATTATAAAGCGTGACAAACGCTTTATAATTTTTTTTTAAATTGCCGAGGATTCCAACTTGGCTTCAAATTGAATTATGCGAGTCGTATTAAAAAACTTCACGTTTTAGTGCGTAGTGTACTTTACCTGCCTTGAAAGTCATTTTGATTTTTTTTATACTCTGGTGAGTTACACGCTTGTTTTATAAAGTGTTAGTCACGCATTATAATTTGGGCATCATTTTGTTCCGGATTGTTTTTATATGCTCATATACAGCTAATTGATCATATGTTTGTATGGGAAATGTGCTCATAACTCAATTATTTTTTTTTTTAAAGTTCAAACGTGGATGTGTTGCTTTAAGTATCAAGAAAGTTAGAATAATTAAACGGGTTTATTTGTTATAAAACTAATTTAAGTGTACACTGGCCTACTAGCGTAAAATCCGCATTGTACGATTCTCGTACGACACATGAAAGTTTTTTGTTTCATAATTTGCACGAAATTCACTAAGGTATGTGGACTGTTTTGCTATATATTCTGACTGTACTATGGAAGCACTGTCCAATATTAGCAAAATCATCTTTGGAGTGGTTGTGACGAGAAAGATTGAGCATGTTACTGTTCCAGTACATAATGGCAGATGGGTATGTGAATTTTATATTATGTTGTTTTTAAATGTTTGATAGATATATCTTTGACAAAATCAGATCTAAGTAAAGTTGTATAAATTGTTTATATCCATTCCGACGATAATGTCTGTAATTTAATACACATCCACGGTATTGAGAAGCATTTTGTTAGAATATAGGCCGAGGAATCTGAGAACGTATTTTGTGTTTTTGCTATCGTGTTTACGATGAAGTATTGAAATTCATCATGTTATAATTAATTGATATGTGTAATTAGATTGTGTTGATGCTTATTCTGATATTCACAATGCAAATAGATACAGAACTGGTTGGTAACTTATATTATAAATGAGAAATTATGTAGAGATATAATTGCTTTTTTGAGAATGACGGAAGCTCATATATGAGATGTTGTTTAAACTACACGAAACTGCAGATAGTAAGAATTGAATGAACTGTTATCATACATTGATAAGTATACCATGAAACTGTTAGATGGTAAGAATTGAATGCACTGTTATAATATGTTAATAAATCTACCATGAAACTGCTAGATGGTAAGAATTGAATGCACTGTTATCATATATTGATAAAAATACCATGAAATTGACAGATGGTAAGTTATAGACGCCATGTCATTACATATTTGAGTAACTAGTAAATCTGAGTTTATATATATATTGTAGCCGTTTTTAGACGTAAGCGAGACATGTATCCGCTACGTTAACGACGTGTAATTTCCCACTGTCAATAAACTTAGTTTTGTCTACAAATAAAATCTAATGCGTAATACATCAATATCATTCTGTTGTGGAACGTCATTCTGATGTGGTCATTTTACAATATGATGTAGTTCGATGTTATTCTGATGTGGTCACTTTACATTATGCTGTAGTTCGATGTCATTCTGATGTGGTTCGATGTCATTCTGATGAAGTTCGATGTCATTCTAATGTGGTTCAATGTCATTCTGTAATTCTATATATCATAACCTACAGAGCCACCTAGCGTCTTAATTTGTCTAATTTCAACATTATGATGTCAAGCGGCGCCGTCTTATTATTTCCCAACAAAACCAACTACTGCTCCCTTTCAAAGTAGCGTACATTATCGGCCATCATTCGGTATTATATGAAACTGACTTACTGACTCTTTCGATGAAAATAAAGTTTGTAAAGTAAGCAACACAGAAACACAAGAACCTTTTGTATTGAATTAAAATAAATGTTGATGATAGGTAGGACTCTCTCAGTAAAACCACAGGTCATATAGACCGGCTCAAAAGCGGATTCAGAAGGAACAGAACATCCGAGGCACGCTCCCTAAAATATAGCAAGTAAAGTTAAATTGATTGAAAATTTGGTGCTAGTAAATAGCACGCCCCCTTCAATTGAATATTCTCTCCCCAAAATCACGACTTACCTGCCAGCCCAGATACACACACGTGTTAAAACTATGATATCATGAATGCGCTGCAGATGCTTACATATCCATTGACATAAGTGTAGGAGAGGAGGTGCAACTTTTTCTAGCTCTGAAGGAGACTGTCCTTAATTTTCACCACCAAAAAGAATGACATAAATTATTTTACCACAACAATCTTAAGGTCAATAGTTTACAAAAAGCATGCCCTCGTGTGATTTATAACGAGATTCCTGAATCCAGGCCTGTATCCTATTGTACATACTGTACTTTTTTTCAAAAATAAGGGACCACTGTGATTATTTTTTTTCTATATTTATTTAGGCCTTCCTTATACCCAGCTTTATAAAATAGATTCATGTGATGCATTTACCAAAATCGTTTGTGTAGTTAAGTATTCCTTAAATAGGTCTACAAACGTTTAAAAGTAAGAATATACAAAACCAGTAAATAACTGCAATATATTATGATATCCTAAAGGTTCACTGGAATTTAGCATGTGGTGTCTCAAATATCAAAATGCTCCAAACCCCCGCTTGAACGTCTCACACACCAATTAATTTTGTACTGTTCTACATATAGAGACATGCACTTCTGGAACACTGGATACATTACCAATGGTTCTAAAAGTGCATTATTCCCATAGATAGTCCTATGTTGGTCCAAATATGCAGAAAAAAAACATGGGGTTGACCAGGTTGCTTTTTCACAATTTCGATGGTTTGATGGCACCCCTTCATTTTTGACAATTCTGCCCATTTGTTGCAGTGTATCACTACGCATCTTTAAACTGTTATAGCATCATCAAACAGTTCCCAGGGTCACCCAAACTTTGCAGAAATCATGAAAATGTTCCAATGTTCCCATATGCACAAAGAAATATGACATTTTATGCATTTTTAAAAAAAAATTACCCAACCGCTTTACACAGCTCTAATTTCTTGGGCGTAATAATCTTGCTACCGTCATGTAAGGGAGGTAATTGTTCAGTGAGACCCTTATACTCCTCTCTCAAATTGTATGCATGCTTTAGATTCCATAATCAGAACGAGGCCGGGAGAGCAAACAAACTGACCAGCGGTAGAGGTAGTACTTGAGTGGTGCGTTTAATTATGTGTATCTGATGGCAGATACTCAGATACAAACATAGAAAAAATATTTTGTAAAATGTAAAAATCAGAAGAGATGAGGGACCCCTTTTCAAGGTAATTATTACTTTGTATTCCTTCAGGTTATTCTATTATATCTATATACTAGTATTTACTTTTATTTCTTGTTTACCAATTTACATGGTACTGAAAATCAAATACCAACTGTCATTTTTCATCATACACAGTTTTTGGAAACTGTCACACCTTTATACATCAATGTATATTACTTAAAATAAATATATTCCTTTGTTTATCTTCGCATTCTGAAAAATCTCTCTTAACGTATTAATGTAAAACAAATCTTTCAGATAACTGGTTGTGTGTCCAAACTTAAAGACTGGTGATTTTAAATCGACTTGTCAAGAAGACATTAACATGGGTATTGTCCCATAAGTCTTTAATTGGGCTGTAATCAAAACACCAAGGAAAGTAATCATTGAGAGGAACAGCTTGTCCCGGATCTGGGAAATAGTATGAAAGTATCAGAAAGGTAACACAGAGTAAAATAATAGTGAGATAGATATGTTTGTGATTTATATATTTTGAAAACAATGAGAAACAAATAAACAAAGTAACAGTAATTATTTATTTAAAGAGTACTATCATTAGTACTGGCATTTATCATGCAAACTGATTTTTTATAATAAACAAATAATAATGACTTTTGCTAACATTTTGTTGTTATTATATCTTTTTCAGTGATATATCCACAACAATTAATACAGATACAGACACAAGTATGGACGGAATGTCTTTTGAATCCATGGCTACAGATGAAAATAATTTGCAGGAGGAAATGAGGTTACAGACAACTGAATTGAAGTTCAAAACATATGAATGTAAAAATATGCAAAAACAAAAAACAACAATTAGACATCAACATTTTGGTGTAAATAGATTTCTAATGATAAATACCTGATTATATTTCACACTGGTTTTATTTCATATATGTCAGTTAGTCTTGTTGGACGAAGACGTGCAATGTTTTTTATTAAAAAATTGTCAATGATTTTGTGTAGGTTGAGGGCTGGCCTGTTACATGCAGAACATAATTTATCAGTGCTATTTAACTGTCCATTATCTATTGTTAATAGGAAAATTGCTACACGAGTAAATCTATATATTTTATTAAGTTCGATCCCTCTGTGGCTATCAAAACATGAAATACAAAGAATTCAAAACACTTTATCAAAGTATACGTGTTGTAATTGATTGTTCTGAGTTTTCGGCTTTTGTCAATGTTAATGATTCCAGAATACCTGTTTGTCTTCGTCTAATAGTGTGTTGGGAATGTTGTTTCGTCAAACAAACTGGATTCACAATTTTGTTTAAGTAACTGTTGCTGTGACTAAACAGTTCCTCTATGTACTTGAAAAAAAAACGTATAGGGAATGCTCCCAATCTTCTCAAGCTATATTGCTGGTATGATCAGCATGACTGCAACTCATCAACATGACATTTCCAGTTGACACCATCTCTACGCACACACTGGATTGTAAAGAGTAGATTTTAAAATCTCGTGGTGTTGATGATGTCAAAATCTTCGATGACCACTGACAATTAAATATTGCACAACTACAACTTTCCCTTCTATTCTTACTCCTCTTGGTTCATGTCATGACTGGGACAAATATACTTTGACATATCTTCAAACAGAGCCCTTGATGTCAACATTTTATACTTTGCAAGCTGGTAAAGTAGGCTACCCACAATGTGTCCACAGGCACTCGACTTGCATATATGTTGCTTTTACTATGTTTTGAATGCAAGCTAAAGAAAATGTTACCTGAAAATATAAAATAAACTTATTTGTTTGGTATCAGCATGTATATAGATGTCAATGTTATGTCAAACTTGTTGCAATTTACTTGATATAACAAATAAAATGTTTAACATACCAGCATCTGTTTTGGTGTTTCACTCTTTTACTGGGAATGATAGTATTTCCCTTAAACGTCCGATTTGCAATTATTCAATTGAACGTAAACCAAAAACAAGAAATTAGAGCAAATACGGTAATAGCCACAAATACCTGCAAAATCCAACAAGCACAATCTAAATAACCAATTAATTTATGACCCTTTCACCATCAGGTCAATTCTAAGTTCTCAAGGAAATGATATAGATCTGCAAACAAATATAACTTATTGCTTCTCAGATAAAGTTTTATATGCACTACTGAGGATACACTGTGTTTGTCAGCAAAGGAAACAATTCACATTAAGAAATTGAAAATCTGTTTGGCCTTAAGATTTAGAAAAGTGCATTGGTAATGGGATAGATACTACAGATCAAGATGTTGAATAGAAATGTATGAAGAGATTTCTTTTTATATGAAATAAGAGGGTTTATAGTATGTACGTAATAAGTAAAAATTAACTCATCTATATAGTTTTGACTTAAATACATGTATCCTTTTTCTATTAATTTGTTCCAGATGACATTTTTGTTTCGTTAATATGATCTTCAACAAAAGCGAACGTAAAATGTGGAAATAGTGATAAACCTCTAGCACTGTAAGTAGCCATGCTTGGGAGATGTAAACAAGAAGCTTGCTCAGCCGGCCTCGCTCTGGAAAATCTCTTAATATTCATGAGATAATATTAAGAGTTTCACAGATTGGCGTGGCGCAAAATGCTTTCACGTAACATCAGCTTTTCCTTATTCCGTCCACATACATTTATATGTGCTAGTCTAACGGACCCAGTGGTTTGGGAGGCTTCTCAAGCGTTCTGCGTCGGTTCATCCTAATCCTGACGGGCTCCGATACGTTCATTCGCATCAACCCGGAAGTTATTTCCATGTGGCATTAGACGTAACAGTGGTCCCTTCTTGTGTTCTACTGAGTGAGATTTGCTACTTCCACACGCTTGTAATTATCAGAGTCCTTTAATACCTTTTTGTTCCTGAGCCCTAGTATCTTTTCATGTACATCACGGAAACTGATTTTCACGAGACTGGCCTTTCCTGGAATATACGATTATGATATCGAGAATGGGATACAATTTATTTTAAATAAAGCAGTTCGTGTAAGGGGAAGCTCAATATCATTTTTGTTACGTAATCGGTAACGTGATATATCACCAACAAGAGGAGGCATAATATCATCTATATAATCAGGGACCATACGATTAACTGACTTAAACTTAAAGCAACGCTTTTGACTTTCTCTTCTCTTATTTGGGATAGAATTTCCCAACCACATTCTTTATATAGATTATCTGACGAAACGGATCGTGTAGGCCTGGTAACAACGCGAGCAGCTTCGTTTTGAGGCTTTTAAAGGGATTTTGATGAAGAAACTGTACAACCGTCCCATACAATAGATGCATACTCGAGAATAGGTCGAACATATGATAAGTATATTTGATTTAATGCTATTCTGTTAAGAGAAAATTTCAATTTTCGCATTATATCAATTATTTTAGACGAGGAAATTAAAATTTCTTCTATATGTTGTGTCCATTTTCCATTTCTATTAAATGTAACTCCCAGATGTTTATGGTTTTGTACAGTCATTATTTCAGTGTAAACAACAATAAAATGTGGATAAAAATTATCACTTATAAGGATAAAGGACATTGCTTCAGATTTATTTGGATTGAATTTAACCAACAATTGTTTTGACCATTCTGTTATTATTGTATCGTAATTAATTATTCCTTCAATGTGTTAAATGGTTACAGCTGAATAAAATAAAGGACTATCCTTAGCATATAATCTTGTAAGACTAAGTAGTGAATCTGAGATATCGTTAACGTACATGAGGAATAAAATGGAACCAAGGACTGCGCCTTGTGGAACGGTGACTTGTTTAAGGTCAGATAGTTATGAGTGAATGGCAACCTTTTGTTGTCTATTTGATAAGAATTTTGATACCCATTTTGATACCCATTTTGATAACTTTCCAATTCCGTTTTCGCGTTGTTTGAAAAGCAGTCCCCTATGCCATACTTTGTCAAGCCCTTTTGAGATACCGCAAAACACCATACATGAAAACTTATTTTTATCCAGCGTTTGACAGATATGGTGATATATGTCGACTAATTGATAAGTTGTACTGTGACCAGGTAAAAAAACAGACTGATATTTGTACAAAAGTTGATTTTTTAAGAAAAAGTTGTACATATTTTAAAAGTAATCTTTTAAGAATCTTTCCACAAAAGCTTAGAAGTGAAACGGGTCTATACTTAGAAGTAAATGGTCTATCTCCCTTTTCGAAGATTGGAGGAACTCGAGCTATCTTCCATGAATACTCTCTCCTACAGAACGATTATAAATAATAGCTAATGGTTTTGTGATAGAGTCTGAATATCCCTTTATCAGGTTATGGCTTATTTGATCTGGACCACTGGCTTTATTTGTATTCAGTGAGGAGATAATATCATTAATTTCAGTTTGAGTAATATGAAAACTATCAATTTGATTTTTTGTTCTGAGATTGAGTTCAGGAAGGGTTACATTTGAGTCATCTACGCTAAATATCGACGAAAAACAATAATTCAAACAATCTGATTTTCCTTGATTAATAGTAATAAATATTGTTTTGACCATTTGGCGACGTTACACAAATTGGGGGAATGTTAAAAGACGTATTGTTATTCTTAACAAAATGGCGTATTATTTTCCAAAATCCCATTTTATCATTAAACAGCAAGTCAGCTAAATTGTATTTCTAAGTTACTAAAAATTGTTCTTTTGCATGTTTTTTAAGGTGTTTACTTTATTTCGAATCTTTTTATAATCTTTTTTAGACCAATCATTTAATTTTCCAGCGTTTTTTTGCAGTTCGTTTTATATTGTCTTTATTATATTATAGTTTTCACATTTTTTCGAATTTCAGAATCATACCAAGGTATATCGTCAGGTCAAACACATACATTTTTGAATGATACACATAATTTAACAAATTTGATAAAAATATCTGTAAACATATCACAAGCTTCGTGTACCGATCCATCTAAAAGACAGCTCCAGTTGAAAGACGACATCTTATTATTTAATAAATCAAAATTTGCTTTTTTATATAGCCAGACGGTCCTTTCATATGATGAGTTCAGTTCATAAGTAAATGGTAAATATGCACTATGATCACTTATTTCAGACGGATTACTTTGTGTCTACAATATAAACCATGTCATTTGGAATATGAATAGAGTCAAGTATAGAGTTTTGTCTTGTAGGTGTGTTTATCACGTTACAAAATGCGTTCGTGAGTAAAATATATTTTATATATATTTTTGAAGTCTAAAAAGGGCCGTTATGGTTCTTGTGTCTGTGCTTTCCATTGATGATGCTGATCACACATGTGAAGTTTCAATCATATCCAATGATTGGTTGCATAGATAGCTTACCTGAAAAACAAACGCCGACGCCGGGGCGAGTACAATAACCCCCCCCCCCCCCCCCCCCCCACACACACACACACACACCCAACAATATCTACATCAGACACAAGAACCATAACTGGGTTGCATTTTTGACAGAAAATTCTTACACTCACTCCTCAGGCTGCTCAAACGCCCATGTAATAATGCTCATCATTAAATCAACAAATTAATATTTATGCTGCAAATATAACTCAACACTCCTTTAATAAAAGGTTTCAGATTTATTGCACTATACCATAATAAAAATAACTCAAAAAACAACATTTATTTTTAACAAATTACAAAATTATTTTCATAAAAATACCATTTTTGCCCAGTTAGGTGTCCATGTGTCAGTTTATATAATCAGTGACCTATCATATATGTCATTAAATCACTGATATATTGAAAATGTAAATGGTCAGTTTATATAATCAGTGACCTATCCTATATGTTATTAAATCACTGATATAATGAAAATGTAAATGTCAGTTTATATAATCAGTGACCTATCCTATGTGTTATTAAGTCCCTGATATAATGAAAATCTAAATGAGTCAGTTTATATAATCAGTGACCTATCCTATGTGTTATTAAGTCACTGATATAATGAAACTGTAAATGTGTCAGTTTATATAATCAGTGACCTATCCTATGTGTTATTAAGTCACTGATATAATAAAAAATCTAAATGTGTCAGTTTATATAATCAGTGACCTATCCTATGTGTTATTAAGTCACCGATATAATGAAAATGTAAATGTGTAAGATCCATCATGACTGATCTTCAGTAATGTAACCTGTACGAAACTTATCCAAGGAAATACTCCAAATGTTTGCATTTGATGATGACATAGAAAAAGAATCTTATGTTAGTGCTCAGTTGTTATGGAATTTACTAACCGAGTTGGCAAAATATAAATTATGCGAGGCTCTGTCAAACATTTTATCATCTTTATCGACAAGTTTAATCAGTTTAACAATAAATGAGCACGAATATAAGATTATTTGTATCACACAACTGAGACAAATGGTACATTTACCATTTATTCAATAGATCATCTCCACAAGGAACGAGAATAAATTGAACATCTTGGGTAGTTTCCGTCAGTTGTTGTGTGATGTAGCGTCTCAAAATAATGTCATTTACCATGACAAATCGACATACTTTATATATTCGGGTAAGTCCGTAAGTAATTCAGTATTTTACATACGAGAGCCGAGTTATAAAGAAAATATTGAGAAATGATTAAGTTAATATAAAAAACCGTTGTGTGTTTACTTCACTTCTGCACTTTATAACACTTCCAATCACTCTGTTATACCAAAACTTGTGCTCTAATCAGCAAAGTCCTCAAGGCACCCAACAGGGCAAATACAGTACTTAATATTATTTTACATTTATTAATTCCATTAAAAATATGTATATGCTCTAATATCTCACATCAGCAACAAAACAGCTGCCTAAATAGTATAAGGAGAATCATAACAATAAACAGAGTTGACAACAATAAATACTAACATAAAATAAGGAAGATGGTAAATAAAACTTTATTCCTGAAATTTCTAATCAGTCATCAGTCTAATTGTTTACGCCTGTTATAAGCACACATGGAGAGGTTAGTGCACAACTATTCTGACTTAATATACAATAGGGAAATAGATTTTTTAATGGGTTTTAACGCAATTTTCAACACATTTCAGGTTACATATGGCATATGAGATTCTACTTGATACAGACAAATCATAAATTTATCATTAATATTTTAGGTAATTTTCCTTAAGGAATGAAAAAAAAAAGATAATATGCTGTATCAGTTTCTGTCTGGCATCGTATTGGGTGACAACAATATTGAATCTAACATTATTTTGAGGATGATTTGACATGCCAAATCAGAAAGTAATTCATGTTTTACATACCAGGGTTAAATCCTACAGACAAAACTGGGCGATATAATGAATGATGATGATGAATATATAAAACATGTTAAATGAATGTTATTCACTTTCAGAGTGGAGATTATTTGATAAATTTTATATAGGTTTAACCCTTTACTTCATATAGAAGCCTTTTGACACCTAATATAGACGCCTTTTGACACCTCTAATATAGATGCCTTTAAACACCTCTAATATAGATGCCTTTGGACACCTCTAATATAGATGCCTTTGGACACCTCTAATATAGACGCCTTTTGACACCTCTAATATAGATGCTTTTGGACAACTAATATAGACGCCTTTGGAAACCTCTAATATAGATGCCTTTGGACACCTCTAATATAGACGCCTTTGGACACCTCTAATATAGACGCCTTTGGACACCTCTAATATAGAAGCCTTTGGACACCTCTAATACAACTAATATAGAAGGCTTTTCAATTATTGGATGAATTATGTTTATATTAACTGACAGAGAGGAAAACAGTGCAGGAAGTGTTCAGATTGCTTGTTACGAGCAATCTGAACTCTTCCTGCACTGTTTTCAAAGGCCTTCTGTGACTGGTGTGGGAAAACGCGTATCTATGGAGTAAAGGGTTAAAACAAGGTTTAACAATGCTTATTATATAACTAACTTTAACTTTTTATCATAAAAAGTAGTCTTAAGACATACACTGGGTGATATAATAATTGAGATGAATATATTAAAAAAAATGTTAACTGCATATTATTTTTTCTCAGGTTCTAGAGTATGTAATGAATTCTAAATATCTTGAATACAATGTTAAATAATAATAACAACTTCAACAATGCATTATGTCCTATTTACATCACATACTATCCGCAACATTATTTATTACTAGTATATTTAGTAAAATGTGAAATGTAATAACGAACTTATTTCAAGGGCCCAGAGGAATACATGTGACTCGTTAGTAAATACAGTAGAACTTCAGTGGCTCGAACCCGACGGGACTGGACAAAATAGTTGGAGTTAAAGGCTGTTCGAGCCAAGTCTTGTTCAACATCATATCATACATGTACATGTGAATACATCGAAATAGGAATTCGGGACCAGATAAGTGGTTCAAACTATATATAGTGTTCAAGCCATTTGTGTTTGAGCCAACAAAGATCTACTGTACTTTGTATGCATAAATGATAATATATCATACACCCAGGGTTTGCAGTGACTGGGACGCTGAGGAGCCACAGGCAATCTTCACAACCACATTATCTGTACGTTACATCTTTCATGAAATCGTTTCAGACACATATCACTACATCACTCACTTGATCTTACCATAGTCATAATACAATCTATCAACCATATTATCTAGTCAGTGATGTATATTACAATAACGAATGTCACTCATCCAGTTTAACACCAACAGACAGTTACATGTACACCAACAAGAGCTGTTGTGTGACTTTTCAACTTTGTCGCCATAAAAACAAAAATGCACAGATTTTATATCAGCAATCATCTGTACATATGTATTTTGAATGTTTGGCCAAGATGACCTTGAACTGTGCATAAATGACCTTGACATACGAAAATTTTCAAAATCATCAGGGGTCATCATTGAACTCGTTATCAAACAACATTGTTACTGGGTGTAGCTTATTCTTATTCGTCTTCAAACAGCTGATGTAGAAACTGCCATACTGTCATTAACTCCCTGTACATAGAAGCGTGTGACAATTCTCTACATTCCCGGATGGTACGGCGGAGGAGGTTCATCTGGATACTGGGGTGCTGGAACATAGTTAAATCAACTATTTATAATGAACATAAAGAATATGATCTCATATTGAAATGATAAGTTTTTACCATCTTTATACATGCTTTATGATCAACATGTGATTCATAATATCTGAGATTCTACACCCACTACACTCCCACTTGCAATTTAGAACGTATTGGAATGAAATCAAAATTTACGGCCTCTCAGAACTCATGGCAAAATTTCATTTGATATGTGACAAGCAGTGGATTTGTTGGCATGAATCAATTAGAAAGTATTCAAGGTAAAACCTTAAGTAGAGATATGTGTTTAGGTGTAACTGACACAAAAATACATGGTCACAATTGGAACAACTTCATACAAAAACAATTTCATCCGATTCAATAATAAGATCACCAATTGTACCATTAACAGGATTTTAACAATTCTGGTTTGAAATTAAGAGTTTTAAATTTTGTAGTCGACTAAAATATTGTAACACGTTTTGCATTATGTATCGAACCATATTATAATGGGACAACAGCATAGTTCTATTTACCAGAAGATTTGTGTTATGTGTTGGATCATTTTACAATGGGCAACAGTGTGGTTATATTTACAAGAAGTTTTATCTCAATGCAGGACATCATTCACTTACTATACTTAACAACTTTTCCAATTGTGTCCAAATGGCAGCGGTAGTAAACGAACAGTTTTATGCTACACATTGTTCAAGGATATAGGCATTTTTTAACCACGTTGGCTTAAACATCAGCCTTCGGGTTAAACTTGTGGGCGGGTTATATTCGCTGGACTACAGTAATAACAAATAACCAACCAAGTGTTGAGTAAGAACCGATTAAATTATAAACCCACAGAATGGCAACATATACCTTCAGATATACAGTTAGAAAATAAACGGTAATACGAAATAAAGGTTGAGTGATGGCGAGATGAGGTGTGAGGTGATAATTGAGGAGAGATATTGGTGAGAGATGAGGTGAGAGACAAATAGTGAGAAATGAGCTGAGAGACATGAGGTGAGAGGTGAGGTGAGAGACAAGAGGTGAGGTGAGAGACAAGAGGTGAGAGACAGTTGGTGAGATATCTGAGAAACTTGAGGTGATAAGTGAGGTGAGAGAGGTGAGTTGAGAAGTGAGGTGAGATGAGGTGAGAGACAAGACATGGCAGGTGAGGTGAGAAGTGAGGTGAGAGACAAGAAATGATAGGTGAGTTGAAGGGTGAGGTGAAATGATAGCTGAGGTGAGATGACAGGTGAGGTGGGACTTGGGCATATCGATTAATGTCTCAAACCTGATGGCATAGTATATCCTTCTCCTGAAGCTGATGTACTATCTACCGGATGTTTACCATACTGGTCTGTTGGATAGTCTTTACTGGACGGAAACAGCTGATCTGCAGACGGTCCTGCTTCATACGGCAGTTGTTGTGAGACTGGTTGGTACCCTGCTATGTTTGACTGCTGTGTCGGTGCCTGGTACCCTGATACTGGAACTGCTTGTACTGGAAGCTGGTATCCGGAGGGAGGTGTTACAGAGCCTCCACTAGCTCCTGCCATGGGATATACAGTATATTGGACTCCATCCCGCTCTGTGTATTGAATACCTCCAGGTGATGTATGTTCTCCTCCCACTAATCATGAAAATGAAAGAATTTGGTGAATGAAGACTAAGCAGTTATTTTTTTTAAATGACTTGACTCTGGTTCAGAATTGTCTCAACTCTTACTAAGCAACTTTATTTGTTGTGTTTGAAATAAAACCCTTATTATTATGTCATTTTTTACCCTTATGGACACCTCCTGGCCCCTTAAAACAGTTAAACCCCGCCATTTTGACAAATCTGAATCTCCTTGTATTGGGGGGCACATTTGAAACAGCAATGTTTCAGTGAAAATTTAGGCAAACTCAGATCCGGTTTAAAATACTAATTAACAACTCTATTTATAGCGTCTGCTAATTGAGTCTTTATTACAAATCATTTTTTACAGGGACATCATATGTAAAAAAATTCTATTTCATTTTTTTAAACCTGCATTTAAAACTGCCTGGGTTCACTATATATCAAAAAAACAACAACTGGTAAGTCATTAATGCAAATATGGAAGAGAAGGTGTGGCTAAACTACTAGCCTGCTTGTTCTCATCTCAACCTTTTGAAACATTAACATGTGGTTTGCATTGAAAGCAGTGTGAACTACTATTGGTTCGCAACAGGAAAAACATGATAAAATTGTATAATTAAACTACCACAAGAAAGTTCATTGATCAATAAGTATTTCTTTCCTTCTTTACAAAAAATAAAACTGCCTAAAGGGTAGTAATAGGTCAATTATACTAAATTGATGTTAGGCCTAGTGACACAGAAGAGAATATGAAACAGTGTGTTTTAGAAATTATTACACAAATAGTTTCCAAATCAATGCAATGTTCATTAACGGTGATAATGACAAAGTGTGTATATTTAGTTTATATTTGATGCACTGCATGCAATTATATAGGAATTGTCAATAAAACATTTATATAGCACATATGAGTGGAACATTATGTATGTAGCATTTATTATAGTTTTCAATTCCCCGCTATATGCCAAAAGAGTGGAATCACTGAGGCTTACCTCCATAGAAGTTAAATTGTAATTGGCTGAAGAGTCAGGTCATGAACTTGGGAAAGTTTGAATTTCAAAAAAAATAAAAAATGTTTAATGCGACACTTATAGAGAACACATTGTTTAAAACTAACATGACATAAAGATCATACATTCAAGAACAGAAAGATCTGTCAAGTTTCAACCAAATCTGTATGCCTTTTGAATTTTTTAAAAATCCTCCACTGATGCTTTGCTTCCAGTGAGAACAGAGAATTCAGTGCAAGTGGCCATTTTTCAGAGCTGCTATTTTTTTTACTGTTACTCCAGCATTTAACAATGAGATTTAAAATTTAACCCATTCCAATACAAACCTGGTTGAGCGGTTAATGCAGTCGGCTGACCATTCAAATCCTGTGGTTTATTCTCATCATCATCATCTTTACAACAGTAGATACAGCAGCTGCAGCAACACACACAAGCGCCAATTGATGCAGCTACAATACCTAGAATACTGAAAAAACTTAGTCCGATGTCATATTCGCTGTCATCCTCACTGTTATATTCTATTCCACGAGTTGTTATTTCAGGCTTAGGTGTTGGAACTGAAAATATAAAGTTGTTGTTGTTGTTGTATGATGTTAAGCTTCGCTTTCAACAATTTTTCAGTCATATCGCAATGGTGTCTACAGTATTCTGATGGCTGCCACACTGGAGTATCATGCTGAAGACTTATTGTATGATACCCCATCCAGTCACATTATACTGACACTGGACCAACCAGACCTAGAACTATCTTTTAAATGCTGAGCGACAAGAGAGGAAGCTTCCAGTACTATTTTTCAAGGTATGACCTGACTAGGGATCGAACCCATGACCTTCTGCATGCAAGGCCGTTGCTCTACCACTCGTCCATGCTGCAGAATGAAGTATATGAAAAATATGAAGTAGTGTTGGTGCAAACATGTGCACAAAGAACAAGTAATTGGATCAACAGTTATTGTGCGCTAGGATTTACCAGGTACTCATGAATATTCTATGTATATCCATAAATTAATTTTCGGTGTCTGAACGTGAACAGTGACATGACTGTTGATAAACCAATACCAACACATTATTAAATCTGCATCATGTCACGCTTACAAATAACTACACAGAGAAGGTGTTTAACCCTTTACTTCATATAGACGCCTTTGGACACCTATAATATAGACACCTTTTAATACCTAATATAGAAGGCTTTTGAATTATTGTGTGAATGCTGTTTATAATGTTTACTGACAGAGTGGAAAACAGTGCAGGAAGTGTTCAGATTGCTCGATACGAGCAATCTGAACTCTTCCTGCACTGTTTTCAAAGGCCTTCTGTGATTGGTGTAAGAAACACGTATTTATCGAGTAAAGAGGTTAAATGTCCAAACATATTGGCGAAGATTAATGAGTGGTAAAATATTATGGACAATATATATGTACTATTTTAATGAGTGCCTGGTAAAACCTTATAGATACTATATATGTACTATTTTAATGAGTGCCTGGTAAAACCTTATGGACAATATATATGTACTATTTTAATGAGTGCCTGGTAAAACCTTATGGACAATAAATACTATTACATGAATATTCATTATTGTTTGCAAACTAAAAAAAACAATATAATATTACATTATTTTTCATACCTTCTTACAGCATCGTTCATACCTTCTTACAGCATCATTCATACCTTCTTACAGTATCGTTCATACCTTCTTACAATATCGTTCATACCTTCTTTTGTATATATCTTGAGTGAGACAGTACCCCTTTTGCCATTACGGTCTTTAAACTTGGGGACAAACCACACGTGTATTGGTCCTTCACCACACCATGGTGATGACAGAGCACTATGGCAGGTCAGGTCCTGAAATATTATTCAAACTGCTGAAGAAAAAAAAAAGTTGAGTGCTCTATAATTGAATATTTCAATGTGGATACAGCCACATGATGGTCTCAATTCTAACAACTTGTATGAATAATCATAAAATGTTGCTATACAATTTGAAGTTCCCCATTAAATTGCACCAATAAATCATTTCATCCTGGAGTCCTCATCAAATCTAAAACCTATTGCACCAAATCCCAAAAATTGCTTCACCTAGTAAGAAAAAAGTTTCACCTTATTATACCATAACATGAGGTGACAAATCCAGGGTCTACTTAATTACATTTGTAGATGAAGGTGTAAGTCCTACATTGAATTTTGTTCTTTATTCTATAGTAAATAAAACAAATTTGCATGTTTGTCAACCATAGAGAGACCAAAATGAAAGAAGTGAAACTTACATTTTATTGTTTGTCAACCTCTGCACCACCAAAATATGATGAAGTAGGGGTCATATAGCATATAAGAGATTTTGTAGGCTTCCAAAAACGTACAATCAAACCCCAATTTCCAAGCATTTCCAAACTCACAATTCAAGCATGACAATGCTTTTATAATGTTCAAAATGCATCAGTAATGCCATTCAAATAAAAAAATTAGCATTTACATAAGAAGAAACAAGGATTATTTGTAAACGCCATCATAGAACTACCCGAAGGTAGCATTAAAATTTCAAATGGTGGTACCATGCCTCAATGTAATTGTTGATTGTTACTGTTATGGACATTATAGATTCCACAGCCATCGCAGTTCCAGCTGTTACTTGTGCATGTATTGAAGGGTCAGAAAACAAACACAGCTGCAAAAAGTTAAACTGCCCTCGGTTAAAAATTACCAAAAAATAGTTAATAAGAGTGCATGGTAAAATTTTAATGATGTTGACCTGTATTTTGTATTAAGTATGCAACTACACACCAACTATTATTTAAATATATACACATGTAGACCCTTTCAAAAATTAATGATAAAAAAACATTATTTTACCAAAAATTCAGCCAAAAAACCTTGATGTGTATATTTGACTAAAAGTTGACAACTATCAAAATTGACCTGTATTTTATAATTATGCAGCTACACAAAAGTATTGATTAAATACACAGACACAAGGAGGTATATAAAAGTATAGGAAACTTGCATTCCTCTGCTAAATGTTTAAAAAATAGCATGTTTTGGCAAATTAATCATTCGAATTTCACAGGCAACTGATTCCTTTTACATAAAATGTTAGTTGTGTGTAACTAAGATATTTTATACCATTTTAAATATGAAAAAACATAGTAAAATGTCAAGTACTTTCCTTGATTTTTTAGTTGCAGTTTACAAATTTTGTAACCACAATGACTTAAACAATGATAAACACGATTTGATGAGAATGGTCTCGATTTGTAGAGATTTCCATTGTGCAATTAATTAATTTGTTTAATTTGTATCTCTGAGATGAATGGAATAGGTAAGTAAGGGTATTTGAAAATGAGATTTCCCAAGATTTTGTGTGAATAAGCAAACTTTAATAACATAAGTTGCTTTTCCTTCCCTGTTAAGTCCTTGATAGACACATTCAGAAGTTATTGACCTCGGATAGGTGGACAAATGAATGGAAGAATGGATGCACTTACGAGAAGAACGTTACAAAGTTAATTTTTCAAAAAAAAATATTTTTTTTTAAAACTAAAAAAGAAATGAAATTAGGGAAAAAGATGAAATAAAAGGCACTAAAAAGTGGAAATGACCCCATGATGGCATTCGGTACAAAAATTGAGTATTGTGTGGTTAATGTTTTATCCACACTAAGTCAACAATGACATTCTGTACAGTCAAATACTCCCTTATAGTACCTTGTGGGTGTATGGACAAACAGCCACATACAGACAAATACCCCCTTAAATTATCTTGTGGGTGTATGGACAAACAGCGAGACATATACCCCCTTAACGTAACTTGCAGGTGTATGGACAAACAGCCACATAAAGACAAATACCCATTTAAAGTACCTTGTGGGTGTATGGACAAACAGCAAGACAAAAAAAACTTAAAGTACTGTGTGGATGTATGGAAAAAACAACCACATACAAACAAATACCCCCTTAAAGTACCTTGAGGGTGTATGAACAAACAGCCAGACAAATATTTCCTTAAAGTACAAAAAGTACCTTGAGGGTGTATGGACAAACAACCAGACAAATACCCCTGTAAAGTACCTTGTGGGTGTATGGACAAACAGCCACATACAGATAAATACCCCTTAAAGTACCTTATGGGTGTATGGACAAATAGCCACATACAGAAGACTACCCCCTTAAAGTATCTTGTGGGTGTATGGACAAACAGCCACATACAGACAAGTACCCCCTTAAAGTATTGTGTGGTTGTATGAACAAACATCCAAACAAATACCCCTTTAAAGTACCTTGTGAATGCATTGAAAAACAGCCAGACAAATAACCCTTAAAGTACCTTGTGGGTATATGGACAAACATCCAGACAAATACCCCCTTAAAGTACCTTGTGGATGTATGAACAAACAGTCACATACAGACAAATAGCACCTTATAGTACCTTGTGGGTGTATGGATGAACAGCCAGACAAATTCCCCCTTTAAATACCTTGTGGGTGTATGGACAAACAGATACATACAGACTAATTCCCCCTTAAAGTACCTTGTGGGTGTATGGACAAACAGCCACATACAGACAAATACCCCCTTAAAGTACCTTATGGGTGTATGGACAAACAGCCACATACAGACAAATACCCCCTTAAAGTACCTTGTGATTGTAGGGACAAACAGCCAGACAAATACCCCCTTAAAGTACCTTGTGATTGTAGGGATAAACAGCCAGACAAATACCCCCTTAAAGTACCATGTGATTGTAGGGACAAACAGCCAGACAAATACCCCTTTAAAGTACATTATGGGTGTATAGACAAATAACCTCTTAAAGTACCTTGTTGGTGTTTGGACAAACAGCCAAATGAATGGACAGCCACAACACTTATTCTGACATTTCTGGATGAAGGATGAGTGAGAAATGAGGTTTTAAATGCCTTTTTAAACAATGCGTCATCTGAACAGCACTGTGTTTTACTGACGGAAAAAAACATAAGAATCAATTGAACAAGATAGTCCTTTGTCAAGTAATGACCTGCAAGCAGTGAGAAATAAGTGACCAATTATAGTCTCAAAACAACCAGCCACGGAATACTCTTGGAAGTGTGAAAACTCTTCATTTACAAAACAATGTAAAAACTTAATAATAATATGACAATGTCACCTTATAGGGTTTTCCAATAATCCATATTCCTAAAAGTGTTTCTGTCACACTCACAAATGTCCCTTAAAATTCTTCAATCTGTCAATAAAGTCTCATTATGTGGGGGATTAATGACATCAATTTAATAGAGTGAGAGATAACACCAACATAAACATTAGGTAGATATGTACAATATACCAATCTCACAGTGTAAGTAACCAAATATATCTAAATAAATGCTTTACAAAGATAACAAGAGTTGCATACATGATCTATTATCCCATTTTGCATCCCCTTTAAATTTAATAATACCAAATCATTTATGGAGGAACCCACTACACGATATTTACAGACACTTAAACTGTCCAGTGTTTTTCCCTATCATTTTGGGAAAATGACCTATATTATGGAATTGAGAATTTAAGCGGTATTTTCATTAAAATTGGGAAAACTTTTGTAATCAAATTCGGAATCAGAAAAACTTTGTTTTTTTACACCTCAAATTGGATAGAACCAGTACCAAGCATATGCAGTATCTTGCTCAAGGGCACCATACATATTCATGGGGGAGGATCGAACCCACGACCCTCTGGTCCTGGGCTTGATGCTATACCACTGGACCATGTGCTCCACCAAGATGTCATTTGTTTCATAAGTGATTGACCGATCGATTGAATATTAAGGTCATTTTATGCCATTGGGGGCTAACAGAAGATCAGTTAACCTAACCACTGTTTCCTGGGATCCTGAAAGGTTAACCAGTACTCAAGCACACCCCATCTCGGCAAGTAACTGATAACTTTATCAAATGAATCAGCTTGGAAAGACGAATGATAGTGAGACACAATGTTGTAAATCAATCATCACAGAGACTGTTGCTGGGTGGGGATTCGAAATCACGACCCCTGGATTGATAGTCAGATGTGTTACCGACTGAGTTAATTAGGCCCAGCATTTCATCAGTGAATGAGAAGTAGAATTATTCATGCTTACTTGTATCTTTATGGTTGTATATTGTTATAATGAATAACATAAAACCTATTTAATGAGGGGCCAGCCATTAAATAATAAATAACAAGTAAGCATATCTCACCGTACTTGAATGCAGTGAGACCCGTGATTCAGACAGCTGTATTGTTAGTCTGCAGTCATCAAACACACTTGTTTCTACGCATACCAATTTATCCCATACATCACGGAAGTTAAAGTTTAAGAAGCAAATTTGTGGATCAGATTCCCTGTTACCATGGAAGTTGAAGTGTGCACTATTTGAATAGTCAAAGTCTACATCCGGCCGAGGCCTCTGTTTACAGTAGTCTGATACGGAATAATGTTTTGCTGTAAAAATATAATATGTAAGATAAGTAAAAACAAATTGTAACAAATAAAGAGGCATACAATCAGGCCATTATAAGTTAATTGCTAGATTATCTAGCAATTAAATTATTGTGTAATGTGTCTGTTATGTTGATCTTGAGATCTATACCAAAAAAATAAATCTCAACCCGCGATGAAGTCTCACATACTTTTCTAAATTTAATGCCATTTTCAAAACATTTCAGGTTATATATAATGGCATATCCAATTTTACTGGTGAAAGAAGACCTCAGAATGAATATGAGTAGAACCACCATGCTTCAGCAAGTAACTGGCAAACTTTTCCACATAAGGTTTTGAAGCAAGCGGGACTCAAACCTATGACCTTAGCGGTGACAGGCAAGTAATTTTGAGACAGTGCCTTAGACCACTCTGGCACGGAAGACCTTCTTTTTTAAATAATGGCTACACTTAAAGATTCACAAACAAAAGTGGTCAGAAGACAGCCTGCTGGAATTTTAGAAGCTCGTCTAAAAAGCAACAGCTATCTGATTACTGAGAACTGGACAATAATATAAAATTTTACCCAATGTTCTAAGTATAAAAACCGTTATAATTCTAACAAAATACACGTAAGTGCATTTGTCAAATTTGAACTTAGACTCATGATTTTAACAAAAATGGAATAAGCTTTAAATATATCAGAATTTAACATAATTTGATGAAAAATTTATCAAGAGATTTCAGTGAAGAAATTATTTAAAGAAATTGTGGATATACAGATGGATGGACAACAGATAAAAAGCAATAAGAATATCCCATCTGATCTTTTGGTAAAAATTTAATTTGATCTTCATAATCATTTTGACAAATTTTGAGACTGTTATTCAGTCAACCGCCATATATTTTGTGATTGTGCATGGTTTTGCTTCACTCGGTCAGTAACATGCTCTCAGTAACATTATCTGTAAACAAATCTTTTCTTCTATCTCCAACACAGGTTTATCAGTTAACTCACTTGCTGTAATATCCACCATTAACAAAACATACAGGAAAATGATTATGTTCATTTTAGCGTCTTAAATAGGATGATTCTGAAAAAAAGAAAAGTTAGTTTAAACATATTTTATTTCAACATAATTATTATCATAAAATGGGGTCGGGCCACAAGTTCTGTCAACATTAGATCCACCCCTTCCCCTACAGTTTAAGAAAATCATTATGCTGGCAATACAATGGTTTAAACTTTTATCGAAAAGGAAGTCAAAATAGAAAAATAAAAAGTGGAAAAGAGAAATAGTTGCAAATCGAAAAGAGAGGGAGAGAGAGAAAATACTGATGTACCAATGAACAGTTAATTTCTGAGTATGTAGTTAATGTAGGCAGTATGGGATGGATGCCATCAAGCAGTATTTGTAGTAAATTTAGATTTCACTGCTTCAATTAAAGGAAGTACCATATTCCTCCAAATAAACACCTCTGGGAGTAACACATTTTTCAAATAGGGGACATTTATTAGGAATTAATTTTTTTAAAAATTTACAAACAATATTGTTATTAGGTGTTGGTTTTTAATGATAACACTTCATAAAAAAATGTGATAGTTTTTTAATTTTTCGGATACAGTACATGTATATCAGTGTCTTCTGACAATTTTAGCCAATAAATCATGTACCTGGTATATACACTCACTCAGCCCTTTTAGCCACGTGGAAGCAAACGATCTTGAAAACTGGATGTTGCGGATCTGTACGGCGAGGCTTTGCCACTTGCTATAAGAAAACAGGAAGAGTCATTTGTTGTTATCTCTCAATTTTGTCAGAAATTTAAAGTAAAAATAAGAAATTTCAGATTTGTAGTAAGTATTTGAAATTTATGACTAGAGACCATTACATAGCATTGACATATGAGCACAATGATTGGTCAGTTGCTTCAACAGAAAATAAATTATGTTACAGTTTGGTAAACATATCAGAGTGCTATGAATTGTGGGACAGGCATGGAATTCCCTGTTTTTGTTTCTTGGGGTATAACAGACTGAATCTGGTGATGTCAGGTTCTGGGATAAACTAATGGAGTAAACATGTCCTGCAAAAACAAGATTAGTACAACAAAGTTAATTAATTTGGCTACTTTTACTGATTACGGGATGTAAAAAATGCACCCGATTGGTAATACATCACATGCTTTCATTACTGCACTTGCTAGTTTAAACTTATTTATTTTACTTTGATTGTGAAACAAGTTCTAACAACTTAGACAAATCACTCCCCAAGTCTTCCTGGCTAGTACCAGTACTAAGCATATGTGGAAAAAGAGTCTTGCTCAAGGACACTATACATAGCCATGGCGGAGGATCAAACCCACGATCCTCTGATGGTTGGTTTTGTACTCTACCAATGGACCACGCGCTCCACATGTTTTCTCTTTAATACCTGTTTTCGATCACGACCTGCTCTATCTCAAATTTGAGCATCTTGAAAGGAAGAAATGGCAAATTTGCATACAGCAAAGATATGATGCCGTAACCCATTTTCAATCACAACCTGAATTTGATCACTTCCAGGAATTACAAAAATCGCACATGAATATTTTAACTTCCTGCATAAATGTCTTAGAGCCAATGTTAATTGAGGGTATAAAAACATATTGTGGTCTCATTAGGGGCAATATTATGACTGAAATATAAAGAACAGTTAGTCTGTTATATACACTTACATGTGCTGAAGCTAATCATTTTCAAACAATAGCAACGTGGGCATTGAGTGCAATGAGATCTACTTCATTTATTTGTTCTTCTACACCCTCATGTTATTTTAGTTTTTTTAATTACGTTTAGTCATGTGATTGAAATCTGGTGATGCCATTTGTTGGAAGTATATAAATGCAAGGAATTATATAGAAGGATAGGAAACTTGTATCTCTCTGCTAAATGGTGATAAAATAGCATACGAGTAATTAATATATTGGCATATTGATCATTTACATTTCACAGACAACTGATTTCTTTCACATTAAATGTTATGTGTATGTTATCTTAAATGTTTTATGATGTTTTATAAACACGCAAAATAATCTTGAATTTAAAATATTGCAGTTTGAAGTAACATGTCAAGTATTTTCCTTGATTTTTTAGTTGCCGTATACAAATTTTGTAATCGTAAGTACTTCAACAAAATTTGCTGGGATTAGTCTCGTTTTGTTGAGAATTACATTGTGAAAGGAAAGAATTTGTATTTCTGAAATGAATGGTAGTTAAGATATTTGAAAACGAAATTTTGAGTGCATACACAAGTATTACTAACATCTCAATCAGTTGCTTATCCTTCAAGCTATATAAGTCCTTGATTAGGGTCATCATGATTTAATGTGAATGATGAAGGCAATGCACATGTGTTTGTTATCATTTAGATAGAAAATTATTATTTTATAGTTGTTTAAACATTATGGTCAGCTACCACCATCGAGATGAGCTCTCTCTGATTAGCTGAAAAATGTATAGGGATGTTCAGAGCATATATTTTGATAGTAATCTTATTTTTGGTTGGATGAAAATGTTGACATTATAAAGTTTGCAAATGATCGCAACAAACAAGATGTTTATTTAGTTTGTGTCAATAAAAAAATAAAATTATGTTTATTTGACTCGACTTAACAATCTGCCCTAGTTAATAAGTTAATTTACCTCTTAATATTGTAATATGACCTGGCCAGAACTCACTAAACATGAAAGTCATAAAGTTACAAAACATACCGATAAAGCAGTATCTGATCAACAGTGTCCAACTACATGTACATACAGTAGTAAGCCCTCCCATCTGTCCATGTTATGAAAAATACAATTGCAAACGGAGAGTTGATATCAAGGGAAATAACTTTTATACACATACAGATCTAGGGTCGGTGTAAAACGCTGACGCTATAGGTAAAGAAGGAAACCGCTGACGATATGTACAAAGAAGGAAACGCTGACAATATGTACAAAGAAGGAAACTCTTACGACACGTTTTGAAACTGTTAAAGGGTACCGCACGTCAGAATATAAATGGCTATTTATCGTTAAATAGACATGTAAATAACACAAAAATCAACAAATTTTAATTGTACGAAATTTATCAAATGAGAAAAATGACATTAAATATCATGATTTCAAGCGTTTCCTAAATGCTATGGGCGCCGCCATTTTGTAGCTCTTTTGTGATGGAGGTATTCGGTGACGTCATAACTGCACTTCCGTTCTAGTTATCGCGCAAATTGTATTGTGTCGTTAGTGACTGCTCTCTACTGAAACTCTTATGTATATACACTAATATACGTAATCAGTTTATATACAGATATACAGTGCATTAGTGAACATCGAAGGTAGACAATTAAACGCGAAAACGATTCTGAATTGAAGGACTTAACCCATTAAACATTGTTTTCTCCAGCGGAATAAGTGGGTGGAGTAATGCGATATGTTTTGTGGGCAGCATTGTTTTTTGTTTTCCTAATATGTGATTTCACATTGCCTCAGTGTCAAGCTTCTGGTGACATCACGCGCAAAACGCCTTTATACTTTGGGGTAGGACTTAAGATTGCAGAATGAAGCGTACCAATGCCTTGGCGTACTACTATCCAAGCTGCAATTTCTGATGATTTCAGTACGAAGATGACCATATGCGACATACATATAGACTAAGTGTATATTATCCAGTGGGAAGCTCTTAAAAATGTGCTAATAACATATAGCTCAACTGATTTCTGAAATTTAATTTGTAATTTTATATACTCTTCCAAAATATTGCGAAATTGATATAGCAAACTTTCACAATCTTATAATTGCAGGCTGTTTGAACAGGTGTAATAAACCAATTAACAATAAAAACAAGAGGTTAATGCCAAAACATAAGGTGTGAAAACGACATGGTATCTAAAAGTTATTATTAAAATACAAATTAAGGCTAATTAATTGTGACAGGCCCGATTAGCTCAGTCAGTTAAGTGTCTAACAATCAATCCAGGTGTCTCGAGTTTGAATCCCCACCCGGCGACAGTCTCTGTGATGATTGACATACAAAATTGTGTCTCAATGTCATTTGTCTCTCACTGCTGATTCGAGTGGGAAAATTATCAGTTACTTGCGGTTGTTGGGTGTGCTCGAGTACTGGTTAACTTTTCAGGAAACAGTGGTTAGGTTAACTGAACATCTGTACAGTAAGCCCTCGATGGCAAAAAATGATGCTTAATATTCAGTCAACATTTAATTGGTCATAAAATCATTTTATTAATTTTATAATTAATAGGCAATTTAGTTTATTGATATATGGCTTTTTCACAGTCAACAAGGTCATTATTCGTGAATAGACATTTGAACTACCTCTACTTCGTAATGAAAAAAGATAAAGTAAAACCTTTGTTCCTTTATTTATTCAAAAATTCATGAAATTTTTTTTTTTACTGTTAAAAAAGTGTTCTGGTATACAATTTATGAAAAATATTCATAAAATCATATAACATAATTTTATTACTTGTAAGTTTGCATTGATATTGAAACCCTAATTAACTGAAAATGTTTTAATCGGTAGTAAGGCATAATACTATGTGATATAACATCCTGTCATAAACCCTGTGGTCATTAAACCTGGGGTGATTACGCTTATTAGGGTACAATATGCACACTGTGGCAGGGTATTTCTCATTACCACATGGTGTGAATGTGGTGTTGGTGAATTATGAAAGCTCAGCAGGGTGCCAGTAGCTGGACAGTAACATACACTTTGTGCAATATGCCTGTAGACATTATATTCCATATGACACTCCCTATAAGGAACAACATTCATACATGTTCAGGGAACTGGTGGAATAGATAATCACCATATATCAAATTGGGTAGTAACACTATTTGAATAACCAAAAGACAGTGCCAGTTATGTGAAACAACAAAAAAAACACAAAAAAAACTCATTCATGCTTCATGTAAATTTACCAAAATGGGTATGAAATAAAAAAATTATCAGCCATTTCTCAGTACGAAACAATGGCCGCACCAGCTAAACACGATAAGAAAAGAGATATAATATTATTTTTCTTTATTCTCTCTTAGACAGGTAAATATATGTAACAAAACATTTTCCCTTAAATTCGATTCCTGGTCTAAATAGGTTTTGTTTTTTTTATAATGTATTGACTGAGTAGCAAACAGTATATACCCTGATAGTACAGTATGAATGTGCAGGCTCGCCTGGATCTACATCAACACTGACGGCAATAATTAAATTTTTATCAAGCTATGGGTAATTTTACTATTTTGAAAAATTCAATCATCAATGTCAGGCTACATGATAAGATGTCAGAGTCGTGATTGATGGGTTTCGGGTTTGATCTCTGGTTCATGATCGGTGTGACTGTTTAACAGTTATCATCTTTTTGGGTGAAACCTTCATAAAACATTGCTGTATTATTTCTGTGATACATTCTAAATCTACTAAATTTCCAATAGTATGGTCATTGCATCTGCAGCACGTATTTTCGTCAGACGAAAGCAGCATTACACAGTTTCCGCAGCTGCAAAAATCTTTCACATGTGTGAACAACTGTGCCGTCTCACTATTTCACTCGTTTTCTAATTCATTTAACTCTGCTTTTGAAAATTCTGGTTCAAAGTTGTAGGCCACAGGTCCTTCTCCGTTACTAAAATTCATTTTATTATTTTTGCGAGTACCTTTGCCGGTGACTATAATTGCACGTTTCTATATCTGCTGTAGCGTATAAATCAATTATGTTTTAAACCGGAAGTGCAGTTATGACGTCACGCAGGTATCCAATATGGCGACTTCCACCACAAAGTCGATGTGCGAAAATAACCGTTACAAAACGAGCTGATATATCTTTATAGACTCGAATTTAGGCATAATAATACTTTTAATAGAAAGCTGAACTCATAGCTATTCATATTATCCTGTTTTATATACAGGGTTGCGTTCCCCTTTAATTAAAACTGGAGCTCTAGTATACACATTAATAACACGGATACTAATATTAATAATAATAGATATAATAGTAAAAAATATGATATTAATGATAATAGAACTAATTGCAGCTCTATTATTAGTTTTAATAAACGCGGATTATACTAAATCAGTGACATTATTATGATGATGTTTTCTATTATTGAAAAGAATATTAAATAAAACTTACTTGCGTATTTTCAGAAAATTCCATTGTCAAATTAATGTTTTATTTCCAAAATGAAATTATCCATACTGTATACGGAAATGGGGAATTGGTTTTACCATTTAAAAAACATACATGCGTCAATAAGAAAGTTTTAATTGTAAATTATTGTGTTTATCACCAAAATGAAAAAATATAGTTTTACTATATAAAAAAAGTGCATGCGTTCTGCTCTGTTAGCCAACGTTACAAAAGTAGCTGTTGTTTCCAGCTGGTACCAACGTGGAGGTCTGACAGAACGACTTTAAACCAGCCTTTTTTTTTTAATTTTTCATTATTATTATAAAATGTCACTAGTCACTTCAGGAGACTGACACTATAACGAATCACTAGTCACTTCAGGTGGCTGACCCTTTACCTAATTACTAGTTACTTCAGGTGACTGACCCTATACCTAAGCATTGGTCACGTCAGGTGACTGACCATATACCGAATCACAAGTCACTTCAGGTGACTGACCAAATAACGAATCACTAGTCACTTCAGGTAACTTGTTCTATGACGAATATCTAGTCACTTCAGGTGACTGACACTATACTTAATCATAAGTCACTTCAGGTGGCTGATCCTATACCTAATCACTAGTCACTTCAGGTGGCTGACCCTATACCTAATCACTAGTCACTTCAGGTGACTGACCCTATACCTAATCATAAGTCACTTCAGGTGGCTGACCCTATACCTAACCACAAGTCACTTCAGGTGACTGACCCTAAACCTAATCATAAGTCACTTCAGGTGGCTGACCCTATACCTAATCACTAGTCACTTCAGGTGACTGACCCTATACCTAATCATAAGTCACTTCAGGTGGCTGACCCTAAACCTAATCACAAGTCACTTCAGGTGACTGACCCTATACCTAATCATGAGTCACTTCAGGTGGCTGACCCTATACCTAATCACTAGTCACTTCAGGTGACTGACACTATACTTAATCATAAGTCACTTCAGGTGGCTGACCCTATACCTAATCACTTGTCACTTCAGGTGACTGACACTATACTTAATCATAAGTCACTTAAGGTGACTGACCCTATACCTAATCATAAGTCACTCCAGGTGGCTGACCCTATACCTAATCACTAGTCACTTCAGGTGACTGACCCTATACCTAATCATAAGTCACTCCAGGTGGCTGACCCTATACCTAATCACGAGTCACTTCAGGTGACTGACACTATACTTAATAATAAGTCACTCCAGGTGACTGACCCTATACCTAATCACAAGTCACTTCAGGTGGCTGACCCTATACCTAATCACTAGTCACTTCAGGTGACTGACCCTATACCTAATCACTAGTCACTTCAGGTGGCTGACCCTATACCTAATCACTAGTCATTTCAGGTTACTGAACCTATACCTAATCACTAGTCACTTCAGGTGACTGACCCTATACCTAATCACTAGTCACTTCAGGTGACTGACCCTATACCTTATCAAAAGTCACTTCAGGTGACTGAACCGATATAAAACCACTAGTCACTTCAAGTGACCGATCCTTTACCTAATCACTAGTCACTTCAGGTGGCTGACCCTATACATACTCACTAGTCACTTCAGGTGACGGACCCTTTACCTAGTCACTAGTCACTTCAGGTGACTGTCCCTTTACCTAATCACAAGTCACTTCAGGTGACTGAACCGATACCTAATCACTAGTCACTTCAGGTGGCTGATCCTATACCTAATCACTAGTCACTTCAGGTGGCTGACCCTATACCTAATCACTAGTCACTTCAGGTGGCTGACCCTATACATAATCACTAGTAACTCCAGGTGACGGACCCTATACCTAATCATTAGTCACTTCAGGTGACTGACCCTATACCTAATCACTTGTCACTTCAGGTGACTGACCCTATACCTAACCACAAGTATCTTCAGGTGACTGAACCTATACCTAATCATAAGTCACTCCAGGTGGCTGACCCTATACCTAATCACTAGTCACTTCAGGTGACTAACCCTATAACGAATCACTAGTTACTTCAGGGACCGTGTTCTATGACGAATAACTAGTCACTTCAGGTGACTAACCCTATACCGTATCACGCACACTGACACACATATTCATTTAAATAAATAATAAAAACTGAAGTAAAAAACGTATGTTTCATGATAAGAATAATAAACATTAAATAGAGGAGAAAAAGAAGAAGGAGAAGAAAAAGAAGAAGAAGAGACCAGAGACAACAGCAAACGTTGATCTCATGATAAAACAATCATAATGCCTAAAAAACACTATATAACTGATGGTGTCAGAAATGTCAAACAAAATTAATGGCCATAGTTGTAAATATATAATTCGTGTCCCTTTATTTAAAATAACGTGTTTATTTAGATACCAGAACCCTGCTGTGCGTCAGGTAACGCGTGACGGATGATTGGGTTTATGGTTGTTTATTGCAAGTTGGCACTTGTGTCAGTAACATGTGCTACTGTTGATACAGGTGGTAGGCTGATAAGTATATGAATCAGTAGCATATGGATTTAAAAACAGTTAATATTAATAAATATTATAATATCTATAAAAAATAAATATACAAAAAAGAATTGCAATCAAAAATAATTTATATTCTATGTAATCGAGGACTAGATAGAGATATATTAGTATGATATTAATTACTATTAAAGGTGGTGTGTGTGTGGGGGGGGGGGGAGAGAGAGAGAGAGAGAGAGAGAGAGAGAGAGAGAGAGAGATATCAGCTTATCAGTAGCATATTGGAGAGTTATACAATTAATGCTATAATAGTGGATATTTATAATAATGGAGAATAATAAGACTACATGTATAAGTATATAAGTATACAATAACAATATCAACCAAATATAATAAATTTTTATGGTTTCATTAAAATATAATTATAAAATGCTTTTATAGTTATACACCGTCTGAACTAAACATGAACTATCTTAACATGGCCGTAGATGTAGATGTAGATGCAGAGCTAGCAAAACTTGCAATCAAAGTCCTTGCCAACGCTAGATATGTCTGATGGTGCATTAACACAAAAATTATGGTACCATATTGAACATTTACTACATTGTACCATGTTATCAACACATTCTGGTAAATGACATATACAGTATTTCTCTATAGCAATAATTTTAATATTTTTCTTCCGACGCAAGCTGGTTGTTTTATTTGTTAATGGAAATTCTGACATATGTTTGGATTCAAAACATTGCAGAAGATGTAAACGTAATTTAGAAGTATCGAAGATTAAATCATGACACAATTTTTTTCTTATACAATATGATGTTCAATATCGGCGACTATCTGTGCTGGTGAACTCGATGTAATGTCATTTGCCCCGACAACGACAACAACAACCTGAAAATCAATTCTTAAATAATATAGCCAGAATATATTGCTATATTTCATGTTAAAATAAATCCATTGTGACATAATTAACACCTCTTATAATAATAGTGCAGTCCCACGCTGGCGCTGACCAGCATATAGACTAAGAATGAAAACGATGACATATACACAAAGAAGGAAACCGCTGACGATATGTAGAAAGAAGGGAAACGCTGACGATATGTAGAAAGAAGGGAAACGCTGACGCTATAGAGCTATAGTGAAAATGCAGACGACACAAACTCTCTATAACGCTAATATGATCAATTCTTAAATAATATAGGCAGAATATATTCACTTATTATTTTGCTAAATTTCATGTTAAAATAAATCCATTGTGACATAAATAACAACACCTCTTATAATAATAGTGCAGTCCCACGCTGGCGCTGACCAGCATATAGAATTGAAATGAAAACGCTGACAATATATACAAAGAAGGAAACCGCTGACGATATGTAGAAAGAAGAGAAGAGAAACGCTGACGCTATATAGCTATAATGAAAATGCAGACGACACACACTGTCTATATCGCTAATATGATCAATTCTTAAATAATATAGCCAGAATATATTCACTTATTATTTTGCTAAATTTCATGTTAAAATAAATCCATTGTGACATAAATAACAATACCTCTTATAATAATAATAATGCAGTCTCACGCTGGCGCTGACCAGCGTATTGACTAAGAATGAAAACGCTGACAATATGTACAAAGAAGGAAACCGCTCTAGATATGTAGAAAGAAGGGAAACGCTGACGCTATAGAGCTATATTGAAATGCAGACGACACACACTGTCTATATCTCTAATATGATCAATTCTTAAATAATATAGCCAGAATATATTCACTTATTATTTTGCTAAATTTCATGTTAAAATAAATCCATTGTGACATAAATAAAATCACCTCTTATAATAATAGTGCAGTCCCACGCTGGCGCTGACCAGCATATAGAATTAGAATGAAAACGCTGACAATATATACAAAGAAGGAAACCGCTGACGATATGTAGAAAGAAGAGAAACGCTGACGCTATAGAGCTATAATGAAAATGCAGACGACACACACTGTCTATATCGCTAATATGATCAATTCTTAAATAATATAGCCAGAATATATTCACTGATTATTTTGCTAAATTTCATGTTAAAATAAATCCATTGTGACATAAATAACAACACCTCTTATAATAATAGTGCAGTCCCACGCTGGCGCTGACCAACTTAGACTTGAAATGAAAACGCTGACAATATATACAAAGAAGGAAACCGCTCACGATATGTAGAAAGAAGGGAAACGCTGACGCTATAGAGCTATATTGAAAATGCAGACGACACACACTGTCTATATCTCTAATATGATCAATTCTTAAATAATATAGCCAGAATATATTCACTTATTATTTTGCTAAATTTCATGTTAAAATAAATCCATTGTGACATAAATAAAATCACCTCTTATAATAATAGTGCAGTCCCACGCTGGCGCTGACCAGCATATAGAATTGAAATGAAAACGCTGACAATATATACAAAGAAGGAAACCGCTGACGATATGTAGAAAGAAGAGAAACGCTGACGCTATAGAGCTATAATGAAAATGCAGATGACACACACTGTCTATATCGCTAATATGATCAATTCTTAAATAATATAGCCAGAATATATTCACTTATTATTTTGCTAAATTTCATGTTAAAATAAATCCATTGTGACATAAATAACATCACCTCTTATAATAATAGTGCAGTCCCACCCTGGCGCTGACCAGCATATAGACTTGAAATGAAAACGCTGACAATATATACAAAGAATGAAAACGCTGACAATATATACAAAGAAGGAAACCGCTGACGATATGTAGAAAGAAGGGAAACGCTGACGCTATATAGCTATAATGAAAATGCAGACGACACAAACTGTCTATAACGCTAATATGATCAATTCTTAAATAATATAGCCAGAATATATTCACTTATTATTTTGCTAAATTTTATGTTAAAATAAATCCATTGTGACATAAATAACAACACCTCTTTTAATAATAATGCAGACCCACGCTGGCGCTGACCAGCGTATAGACTTAGAATGAAAACGCTGACAATATGTACAAAGAACGAACCGCTGACGATATGTAGAAAGAAGGGAAACGCTGACGCTATATAGCTATAATGAAAATGCAGACGAGACACACTGTCTATATCGCTAATATGATAAATTCTTAAATAATATAGCCAGAATATATTCACTTATTATTTTGCTAAATTTTATGTTAAAATAAATCCATTGTGACATAAATAACAACACCTCTTATAATAATAATGCAGACCCACGCTGGCGCTGACCAGCATATAGACTAAGAATGAAAACGCTGACAATATATACAAAGAAGGAAACCGCTGACGATATGTAGAAAGAAGGGAAACGCTGACGCTATAGAGCTATAATGAAAATGCAGACGACACACACTGTCTATAACGCTAATATGATAAATTCTTAAATAATATAGCCAGAATATATTCACTTATTATTTTGCTAAATTTTATGTTAAAATAAATCCATTGTGACATAAATAACAACACCTCTTATAATAATAATGCAGACCCACGCTGGCGCTGACCAGCATATAGACTAAGAATGAAAACGCTGACAATATATACAAAGAAGGAAACCGCTGACGATATGTAGAAAGAAGGGAAACGCTGACGCTATATAGCTATAATGAAAATGCAGACGACACAAACTGTCTATAACGCTAATATGATCAATTCTTAAATAATATAGCCAGAATATATTCACTTATTATTTTGCTAAATTTTATGTTAAAATAAATCCATTGTGACATAAATAACAACACCTCTTTTAATAATAAAGCAGACCTACGCTGGCGCTGACCAGCGTATAGACTTAGAATGAAAACGCTGACAATATGTACAAAGAACGAACCGCTGACGATATGTAGAAAGAAGGGAAACGCTGACGCTATATAGCTATAATGAAAATGCAGACGAGACACACTGTCTATATCGCTAATATGATAAATTCTTAAATAATATAGCCAGAATATATTCACTTATTATTTTGCTAAATTTCATGTTAAAATAAATCCATTGTGACATAAATAACAACACCTCTTATAATAATAATGCAGACCCACGCTGGCGCTGACCAGCATATAGACTAAGAATGAAAACGCTGACAATATATACAAAGAATGAAACCGCTGACGATATGTAGAAAGAAGGGAAACGCTGACGTTATATAGCTATAATGAAAATGCAGACGACACAAACTGTCTATAACGCTAATATGATCAATTCATAAATAATATAGCCAGAATATATTCACTTATTATTTTGCTAAATTTTATGTTAAAATAAATCCATTGTGACATAAATAACAACACCTCTTATAATAATAATGCAGACCCACGCTGGCGCTGACCAGCATATAGACTAAGAATGAAAACGCTGACAATATATACAAAGAAGGAAACCGCTGACGATATGTAGAAAGAAGAGAAACGCTGACGCTATATAGCTATAACGAAAATGCAGACGACACAAACTGTCTATTACGCTAATATGATAAATTCTTAAATAATATAGCCAGAATATATTCACTTATTATTTTGCTAAATTTCATGTTAAAATAAATCCATTGTGACATAAATAACAACACCTCTTATAATAATAATGCAGACTCACGCTGGCGCTGACCAGCATATAGACTTAGAATGAAAACGCTGACAATATACACAAAGAAGGAAACCGCTCACGATATGTAGAAGGAAGGGAAACGCTGACGCTATAGAGCTATAATGAAAATGCAGACAGCACACACTGTCTATAACGCTAATATGATCAATTCTTAAATAATGTAGTCAGAATATATTCACTTATTATTTTGCTAAATTTCATGTTAAAATAAATCCATTGTGACATAAATAACAACACCTCTTATAATAATAGTGCAGTCCCACGCTGGCGCTGACCAGCATATAGACTAAGAATGTAAACGCTTGACAATATATACAAAGAAGGAAACCGCTGACGATATGTAGAAAGAAGGGAAACGCTGACGCTATATAGCTATAATGAAAATGCAGACGAGACACACTGTCTATATCGCTAATATGATAAATTCTTAAATAATATAGCCAGAATATATTTACTTATTATTTTGCTGAATTTCATGTTGAAATAAATCCATTGTGACATAAATAACAACACCTCTTATAATAATAGTGCAGTCCCACGCTGGCGCTGACCAGCATATAGACTTAGAATGAAAACGCTGACAATATACACAAAGAAGGAAACCGCTCACGATATGTAGAAAGAAGGGAAACGCTGACGCTATAGAGCTATAATGAAAATGCAGACGACACAAACTGTCTATAACGCTAATATGATCAATTCTTAAATAATATAGCCAGAATATATTCACTTATTATTTTGCTAAATTTCATGTTAAAATAAATCCATTGTGACATAAATAACAACACCTCTTATAATAATAATGCAGACCCACGCTGGCGCTGACCAGCATATAGACTAAGAATGAAAACGCTGACAATATATACAAAGAAGGAAACCGCTGACGATATGTAGAAAGAAGGGAAACGCTGACGCTATAGAGCTATAATGAAAATGCAGACGACACACACTGTCTATATCGCTAATATGATCAATTCTGAAATAATATAGCCGAAATATATTCATATTTTGTTAAATTTCATATAAAAATAAATCAATTATGACATAAATAACTACATTAAATAAAATAATGCATATTACATGCTTACTCTTAATTACAGTGCAAATGCAGACGACAAATGTGACATGTAGGCTACTGTCACAAATATCGTAAATTAATATGCAATCAACAAGTACAGAATTGCCTGCGGGGGTGGGGGAATATCCGTGTCATAAAATTGTATTAACTATCAATTAAAGACGGAACTGAGACAACGGGGGTTAATGCTTAAGGTCATGGCATATTAAAGAATAAATATGTAAATTAAATATTGTCATGTAAGTCAATCAATGATTGGCGCATGTGTAATTTACATAATTCTTAAAATAAATTACATCTATCTATGAATAATAACATGTACAGGTTGAAATAACAGATGAACTTGCAAACATTACAATGTAGATAGAGCATATATGGAAACCGAAATTGTAGAAAAAATTATTTTGCTATTGAATTTTCGAAGAATAGGTAGGGTATTGTTCTTGCCCTGGTGTCGACATTGATTTTTTTAGGTTAAATATTTTTTATCAGGTAAGATGTCTATGTAAACACTTATCAAATATGAATAAAACTTCACATCATCAACTTCAGCATCATCAATGAAACACACAGAGACAAGGACCATAACTCTGTGTTGCATTTAGGCAGAGTTATGGCCATTTTTGGATTTAATTTTGTTTTTAGCAGGTTAACGTTGTGCTTAGATGTTGACAAATAGTGTCAGTTTGTGGTCCTCTCTCAAATTTGTTCATAAACATGACATTCAGTGGGGAAAATTGTCCAACCATAAAGTGTAAAATATTTGTACTATTTTTTTTTTCATAAAAATTTAATCTTTTTTTGGACGGCCCGCCCTAACGGTTTACTTTTTTCAATTTTTTTTTATTATTTAAAGTTTATCTTCTTCTCTTTTTTTCTTTTTTTTATTTTTTATCCAGCTTTGATATTAAAAACTGTGCATGCTGGTACAAGATTATTTCAATTATATATCGATTTTCATGAACTGGTACCGGTATATTGCCCTCTGAGGTGATGTATGTGCACATGCCTTTATTGTACATATGTATAAAACTGAACAACATAGACTGTAAAAGGATGGTACAAGACTATAGATCCATTAAACTAAACTAACAAGAACTGTTAATAAACTAGGGTAAGGTGTCTGGACTCCTACCCTATTCCCTCCTGATCCGCCAGTGTATTGCCATGGGGTAATCCGTTGTGTCCAATACATGTGTAGACTGCAATATACCCTCGAATACATTGAATTTATTGCATTGTTAGTCAAAAGTTTTTACGAAATACTATAAAAAATGTATTCAACATTTAAATTCTGATTTTATTGGTTTTTAAAACTTTTGTGATTAAAATCGTGTATAATCATTATTTTTTTTATGTAAAAATTCATTTACCCTGACAAAATGCGTCTGTCGAAGACAGTACATCTCGGTCGTACCGTCTAGGTCGAAAACATAAATCGCAATATTTGAATATTCATTGTGGTATAGCACCATGTTATTGAATACTGAAATAAATAAGTTAAGAAAATATGTTCATTTGAATACTATCCCAATATAGATAGATCATTAACTTTATCTAATCTAAGTCAATTTTATATTGTCCCTATGAATAAGAATATGGTTTATTTTTTGCATAACTCCGACAAAGCATTTGCTCTTCCTCCTTTGTGTAAAACAGTGTTTTAAGAGATAAAATTGTTCATTGTTAAAATGTGCCTTTAAATTGCATGAATGCAAGGCTCTTAATGTTGACACGTGGTGTGTAGCAAAGCAAATCGTATGTCTATCAATGCAGCGACATCTAAAGTAATATATATTTTTTGAAAAGCAAAGTTAAACACAGAAATAATTGCTTCCACCTTATTCACTACAACGGTGAAGCTTTTAACATAAGTATACATAAAAAAAATACCTGGAGTTATGATAAGTGATACGCTGTCGTGACATACCTAATTTGTTACTTTATCTTCTATCTCGCATCAAATTATTGTTTTCTTCTGTACCAATGCGTCAGTTGTTTTTAATGCTTACATGTTACCTAATTTATATTATGATTGGGTTATTTGGGGGAAATTACAATGTTTCACTTGTAGATAAAATTATAAGATTTCAAGAGAGAGCTGCTAGACTTATTCTCGATAAATAGTGTTGTACTTAATTTAATTATTCACTAAGTTAAAATGGGTGACTTTTCCTGAAAGGGTTGAATTTCTAAAGACAATATTCATGTATAAATCATTTATGACCAGTCACACGCATAATATATTAAATATGTGTTTACTCTAACAGCTGATGTTCATAGACGTACATCACGGCCATCCTCTAATCTACAGTTTACTCTCCTAAGCCAAATTCTGAACTGTTTCGAAATTCGTTTGTTTATTCGGGCTCTTGTTTGTGGAACCCTATTCTATCAAATATAGAAAAATGCAAATTTTATTAATCCGTTCAAAGCTTATATTTACAATGGCGAAAACATAAAATAGCAACTCTAATCAAGTCGGATAGCGCTCATCATTATTAATATACATATATGTTTTTTTTACATCATGTGTTTATATATTGTACATTATACATATGTTGAAGGCCTCACTGAAGAAATTTTCCCAAAAAATATAATGCCGCGCAGAATGTGTCCATCAATACAACGTTCATTGATATTATAATATGGAACTTTTGAATGCCCACTGTGTATTTTACAGGTATTTTTCTTGCTAAACTCGTTTCTATCAGTATATGAATTGAATGCATTATTGAACAAAACAAATCTCAACAGGTCTTTTTAACATATAACAAGTTGTAAAAGTTTTAATACAGTCAATTTTATTGATGTTCGGATTCTGAGTAGACACAATGTCTTTCCACAAGTCAACTTTTGAGAGGTTTAGCGGTTTTTAGACGATGGAAAAACCCAGCAACAGATATCAAACTTGAAAGTTCAATAATTGTCCACACCTTATTAATGTAATGGTTTTAGAGAGTTATTGATTATCGAATATCAATCGACCAGTCTTTCAGGAGCATCATATATACTATATGATGTATGATACTTCAGTACATTAGTTAAAACTATTCTTGAAAGAATGTGTAGTTATTTTAAGTTTATCAAACAATTATTTACACTTTCTTCTAACTGAGCGTTTTTAAGCGAGTGGCTGCTTTATATAATTGTGAATTTGCGGATTTGTTTTCAAATATCCAATAATGATACAAAAGTTTTTCTTGATCTTCATCGCATCACGCCTTCTTGTGGCAATATTTGCCCAAAGCGGACAGGATGTGAATAACTTGATAGCCAAACTGTTTAAGACAGACGGTTACAACAAGAGAGTAAGGCCGCTGATAGACCAGAAGCAACCTGTGTTAGTTGGCGTGGACTTCTTCCTGAATTGTAAGTAAACTTCGAATATAGAGATATATTTGTAATATGTTTATAGTAATACCTTCGCTAAAAGTAAAAATGTCGTTAAAAGTCACAGGAGGGCTAAAATTAAAACAAACGCCATTAATTTAAAAATTGTGAAGATGATAAAAGTGAAACAAAATGTTGCTAAAAATTAAAAATATTCAAAATTGTATATACAATTATGCACAGTTAGTATATCAATATTATTGTAGCTTTATCAGCTAGATCTTTTATCGCTCATTGAGATATGTTTATCCCAGTTTGGTTTTTATATGCTTTAACGACTGATAAAATTATATATAAACCTAAATAATCTTTCCGCATAATAATCAAGATTGCGTTTCACAAAATAACTTGCACTAAAAATCGTCAATTTAACAATTTCATCGTCGTATGTTCAAAATTTGACGTTTAAAGTGATTATATGTCTAGAATATGTCTGCGTTATTTGAGTCATTTTTTTTGGTTCACTAAGATAAATATTAAAAATATGACAAACAATTGTTGGATCACGTTTACGGCGACTTTTTACCTCCCGAAAACACAATTTCTGAGCGTGAGGGTTTACCTCTATTATTACAAAGTTGACTTTTATATTAAGCTCTGTTTCTTTGAAATTCTCAGTTGTTCTACTTTAGTTAAAACATATTTTATTACGTGTGTTACTTTATATCGACATATATATATATATGAATATCACATGATAATGTGTTCACATGTATAACATATGCAAATGGATTGAACTACAAGTTATACAACATTCTACGGCCCAGAGGTTACCGAACAGTTTCTCCTGTTCATGACTCCCAGCTACCTTGGTTACTTTTACCGTTAAAACTACTGTTTTAGCCGGGCTTTATGCCAAACCGTGAACGACTTTCACACGCCCCCCCCCCCCCCCCCCCCCACACACACACACACACACACACACAAATGGCCCTTTTAATGCCTTAATTTTGGCAAATCTTTTACACGTATAATTGGGCTGAGTGTACCAGACATTGATCAGAATAACTATACTTGTGTGGCAAGAAAGCCTTCGTAATAAAGATGTTTAAATTCGAAAAATAGGACAAATTCGGGGAAATTAGCTTTTTCCTTAATTTTAAACGTCTTTGGAGTCATTTTATGATAGAAAAACCTAAAAAAATATCTAAAAGAATAATTTATATTTAATACAAATACACCAAGCTTATAAGTATTTACACTAATACAGGGCCGCTATTTCATGGAGATGGCTCTAAGGAAAGCGTATGTATATTTATTAAAGCCTGGCGATTAGTACTCCTAATACTTTGATTGTTTTAGCGCCTTTATATCTTTAATAGCGTTGATGCAAGCGCAAAGTGCTTGTCACCATCAATTCTGTTTGTGTTCTCAATATTCAATAGATAAAACAGTTAGTTTGTATTTTATCTAGCCGGGCCCGATTAGCTAAGTCGGTAACGCGTCTATCAATCCAGGGGTGGTGAGTTCGAAACACTGCACGCGATGATTGATATACGACATTGTGTCTCATTATCATTCGTTTCACACCGTTGATTCAAGTGAAGTTATCAGTTACTTGTTGATATGGGATGTGCTCGAGTACTGGTTTACCTTTCAGTATCCCAGAAAACAGTGGTTATGTTAACTGATCGTCTTTTAGCCCTCGATTGCCTTAGAATAACGCTAAATATTCAATCAATCAATTATTGTTTATCTCTATAAGTCACTGGCATCTTACCCGCATATTTAAAGGTAGGAGATGAGCAAACTATATGACCTAGCCTGTGTCCGGGCATGGGATTCGAACTCATCAACCATGGATTGACAATTTTGTACGTTACCGACATTTGATAATATAATTTGAATTTAACTCGCATGTCAGAGTTAGTTTATTGTAGGCCGTACATCATATATCTATCAAGCACTCGTGTATGCTTTCATTTATTCAGTGTTTAACTGACTTACAATGTTTTATATAACATATCGATTTGTGCGTTTTATGTTGTTTTAGCAATCATAGGGTTCGACGAACAGGAAGAGAGTTTGACTACTTCCGGTTACCTAGCTTTGCGATGGACTGATGAATACATACAGTGGTCACCCACTACGTATAATGGTCTAGAATACATATTCTTGGTAAGAATACAAAGTATAGGAGTGCAATGTTTTATCTTCTTATACCCCATTGTGTTAACACTAGGTGGCGCACTGTGTTACCACTAGGTGACGCTTACGCACTGACCTGTGACCTAACGCATGAATTCTGGGATTTGTTGTCATTAGAACCGTTTTTTATCGAACTTTCCCCGTAACATTACAAATAATACCACAACAGTCAGTATACGGGGCGTGGTATATACGGGTAAATCTTATATGATATGATATGTTGAAATACAATGCTTAACCCTTTACTTCATATAGACGCCTTTGGACACCTAATATAGACGCCTTTGGACACCTCTAATATGGACGCCTTTGGATACCTCTAATAGAGAAGGCTTTTGAATTGTTGGGTGAATTATGTTTATATTAACTGACAGAGTGTAAAACAGTGCAGGAAGTGTTACGAGCAATCTGAACACTTCCTGCACTGTTTTCCAAGGCCTTCTGTGATTGGTGCGGGAAAACGCGTATCTATGGAGTAAAGGGTTAAGCTTAAATAAAGAAATGTTCTGTCCTGTTTTGATCAGTTCTTTTCTTTGTTGACTATGTGTCCTGTTCTGTTCTGTTTTATAATGTTGACTCTTTGTTTCTTAGTTGACTGCTTGTTTTGTTCTGTTTTGTTGACTATTTGGTATTGTATAGTTTAATATCTAATGGCATGCAATAAAAGAAAGTATGTATAAGAAAATCCGTTAGGTAAAACATAAAAATACTGGCACCCTTTCTTCATTGATACAGTGACTACAAATTAAACAACGTGCATGTAGTGAACATACGTGTTAATTTCCAAGTTATATTTTCTAGAAAATAAAAACATATGTCAGATTCTTCTCTAAATAAAACTGTTGCTAATTATGGAAACATATTTCTTTCAGCCACAAGGACGATGTCTGGAAACCAGACATAGTTCCTACGAAACGCGTACATGCGATTCACTGGGCTGGGCTCGTCGTTCACTAACGTGCAATGCACATAGCACTGGAGAAATTATTTGGAATCCTTTTCAGGCAAGCATATTTTTATTGTCGTTTTCTTTTCATATAGATATATTATTTTTCCGAACAACACATTAAACAAGAGTATGGTGTTTGACGCTGAATTTTCATAAGCATTGCGATAACATTTATGGTATAGCGTATAGGCGCACACGCATGGTATTGTCTTGTTATTGTTCTGAATAACACATTAATCAAGAGTATGGTGTTTGACGTTGTATTTTTATAAGCACTGCGATAACATTTATGATATAACGTATAGGCGCACACGCATGGTATTGTCTTGTTATTGTTCTGAATAACACATTAATCAAGAGTATGTTTTTGACGCTGGGTTTCATAAGCACTGCGATAACATTTATGATATAACGTATTGGTGCACACGCATGGTATTGTCTTGTTATTGATTCTGAACAACACATTAATCAAGAGTATGTGTTTGACGCTGGGTTTTCATAAGCACTGCGATAATATTTATGATATAACGTATTGGTGCACACGCATGGTATTGTCTTGTTATTGTTCTGAACAACACATTAATCAAGGATTATGTGTTTGACGCTGTGTTTTCATAAGCATCTGCGATAACATTTATGATATAACGTTTTGGCGAACACGCATGGTATTGTCTTGTTATAGTTCGGAACAACATATTAATCAAGAGTATATGTTTGACGCTGGGTTTTCATAAGCACGGCGATAACACTTATGATATAACATATTGGCACACACGCATGGTATTGTCTTGTTATTATTCTGAACAACACATTAATCAAGAGTATAGTGTTTGACGCTGTGTTTTCATAAGCACTGCGATAACATTTATGATATAACGTATTGGTGCACACGCATGGTATTGTCTTGTTATTGTTCTGAATAACACATTAATCAAGAGTATAGTGTTTGACGCTGTGTTTTCATAAGCACTGCGATAACACTTATGATATAACATATTGGCGCACACGCATGGTATTGTCTTGTTATTATTCTGAACAACACATTAATCAAGAGTATGATGTTTGACGCTGTGTTTTCATAAGCACTGCGATAACACTTATGATATAACGTATTGGTGCACACGCATGGTATTGTCTTGTTATTGTTCTGAACAACACATTAAACAAGAGTAGGTGTTTGACGCTGGGTTTTCATAAGCACTGCGATAACATTATGATATAACGTATTTGCGCACACGCATGGTATTGTTTTGTTTTTGTTCTGAACAACACATTAAACAAGAGTATGTGTTTGACGCTGGATTTCATAAGCACTGCGACAACATTTATGATATAACGTATTTGCGCACACGTACGGTATTGTCTTGTTATTGTTCTGAATAACACATTAATCAAGAGTATGTGTTTGACGCTGGGTTTTCATAAGCACTGCGATAACATTTATGATATAACGTATTTGCGCACACGCATGGTATTGTCTTGTTATTGTTCTGAACAACACATTAAACAAGAGTATGTGTTTGACGCTGGGTTTTCATAAGCACTGTGATAACATTGATGATATAACGTATAGGCGCACACGCATGGTATTGTCTTGTTATTGTTCTGAACAACACATTAATCAAAATTATGTGTTTGACGCTGGGTTTTCATAAGCACTGCAATAACATTTATGATATAACGTATTTGCGCACACGCATGGTATTGTCTTGTTATTGTTCTGAACAACACATTAATCAAGAGTATGGTGTTTGACGCTGTATTTTCATAAGCACTGTGATAACATTTATGATATAACGTATAGGCGCACACGTATGGTATTGTCTTGTTATTGTTTTGAACAACAAATTAAACAAGAGTATGTTTTTGACGCTGTATTTTCATAAGCACTGCAATAACATTGATGATATAACGTATAGGCGCACACGCATGGTATTGTCTTGTTATTGTTCTGAACAACACGTTAATCAAGAGTATGTTTTTGACACTAGGTTTTCATAAGCACTGCAATAACATTGATGATATAACGTATAGGCGCACACGTATGGTATTGTCTTGTTATTGTTCTGAACAACACAATAATCAAGAGTATGTTTTTGACGCATTTTTTCATAAGCAATGTGATAACATTTATGATATAACGTATAGGCGCACACGCATGGTATTGTCTTGTTATTGTTCTGAACAACACATTAATCAAAATTATGTGTTTGACGCTGTATTTTCATAAGCACTGCGATAACATTCATGATATAACGTATAGGTTCACACGCATGGTATTGTCTTGTTATTGTTCTGAATAACACTTTAATCAAGAGTTTGTTTTTGACACTAGGTTTTCATAAGCACTCTGATAACATTTATGATATAATGTTTAGGCGCACACGCATGGTATTGTCTTGTTATTGTTCTCAACAACACATAAATCAAAATTATGTGTTTGACGCTGTGTTTTCATAAGCACTGCGACAACATTGATGATATAACGTATAGGCGAACACGCATGGTATTGTCTTGTTATTGTTCTGAACAACACAATTAATCAAGAGTATGTTTTTGACGCATGTTTTTCATAAGCACTGTGATAACATTTATGATATAACTGTATAGGCGCACACGCATGGTATTGTCTTGTTATTGTTCTGAACAACACATTAATCAAGAGTATGTGTTTGACTGCTGTATTTTCATAAGCACTGCAATAACATTTATGATATAACGTATAGGCGCACACGCATGGTATTGTCTTGTTATTGTTCTGAACAACACGTTAATCAAGAGTATGTTTTTGACACTAGGTTTTCATAAGCACTGTGATAACATTTATGATAAAACGTATAGGCACATACGCATGGTATTGTCTTGTTATTGTTCTGAACAACACATTAATCAAGATTATGTGTTTGACACTGTGTTTTCATAAGCACTGCGACTAACATTGATGATATAACGTATAGGCGCACACGCTATGGTATTGTCTTGTTATTGTTCTGAACAACACATTAATCAAGATTATGTGTTAGGCGCTGGGTTTTCATAAGCACTGTGATAACATTGATGATATAACGTATAGGCGCACACGCATGGTATTGTCTTGTTATTGTTCTGAACAACACGTTAATCAAGAGTATGTGTTTGACACTAGGTATTTTCATAAGCACTGCTGATAACATTTATGATATAACGTATAGGTCACATACGCATGGTATTGTCTTGTTATTGTTCTGAACAAGACATTAATCAAGATTATGTGTTTGACACTGTGTTTTCATAAGCACTGCAATAACATTTATGATATAACGTATAGGCGCACACGCATGGTATTGTCTTGTTATTGTTCTGAACAACACGTTAATCAAGAGTATGTTTTTGACACTAGGTTTTCATAAGCACTGTGATAACATTTATGATAAAACGTATAGGCACATACGCATGGTATTGTCTTGTTATTGTTCTGAACAAGACATTAATCAAGATTATGTGTTTGACACTGTGTTTTCATAAGCACTGCAATAACATTTATGATATAACGTATAGGCGCACACGTATGGTATTGTCTTGTTATTGTTCTGAACAACACAATAATCAAGAGTATGTTTTTGACGCATTTTTTCATAAGCACTGTGATAACATTTATGATATAACGTATTGGCGCACACGCATGGTATTGTCTTGTTATTGTTCTGAACAACACATTAATCAAAATTATGTGTTTGACGCTGTATTTTCATAAGCACTGCGATAACATTCATGATATAACGTATAGGTTCACACGCATGGTATTGTTTTGTTATTGTTCTGAATAACACGTTAATCAAGAGTTTGTTTTTGACACTAGGTTTTCATAAGCACTCTGATAACATTTATGATATAATGTTTAGGCGCACACGCATGGTATTGTCTTGTTATTGTTCTGAACAACACATAAATCAAAATTATGTGTTTGACGCTGTGATTTCATAAGCACTGCGACAACATTGATGATATAACGTATAGGCGCACACGCATGGTATTGTCTTGTTATTGTTCTGAACAACACATTAATCAAGATTATGTGTTAGGCGCTGGGTTTTCATAAGCACTGTGATAACATTTATGATATAACGTATAGGCGCACACGCATGGTATTGTCTTGTTATTGTTCTGAACAACAAATTAAACAAGAGTATGTTTTTGACGCTGTATTTTCATAAGCACTGCGATAACATTTATGATATAACGTATAGGCGCACACGCATGGTATTGTCTTGTTATTGTTCTGAACAACACATTAATCAAGATTATGTGTTTGACGCTGGGTTTTCATAAGCACTGCGATAACATTAATGATATAACGTATAGGCGCACACGCATGGTATTGTCTTGTTATTGTTCTGAACAACACATTAAACAAGAGTTTGTGTTTGACGCTGTATTTTCATAAGCACTGCGATAACATTAATGATATAACGTATAGGCGCACACGCATGGTATTGTCTTGTTATTGTTCTGAACAACACATTAATCAAGATTATGTGTTTGACGCTGGGTTTTCATAAGCACTGCGATAACATTGATGATATAACGTATAGGCGCACACGCATGGTATTGTCTTGTTATTGTTCTGAACAACACATTAAACAAGAGTTTGTGTTTGACGCTGTATTTTCATAAGCACTGCGATAACATTCATGATATAACGTATAGGCGCACACGCATGGTATTGTTTTGTTATTGTTCTGAACAACACATTAAACAAGAGTATGTGTTTGACGCTGTATTTTCATAAGCACTGCGATAACATTTATGATATAACGTATAGGCGCACACGCATGGTATTGTCTTGTTATTGTTCTGAACAACACATTAAACAAGAGTTTGTGTTTGACGCTGTATTTTCATAAGCACTGCGATAACATTTATGATATAACGTATTTGCGCACACGCATGGTATTGTCTTTGTATTGTTCTAAATAACACATTAAACAGGAGTATGGTGTTTGACGCTGTATTTTCATAAGCACCGCAATAACATTGATGATATAACGTATAGGCGCACACGTATGGTATTGTCTACTTATTGTTCTGAAAAACACAATAATCAAGAGTATGTTTTTGACGCTTTTTTTCATAAGCACTGCGATAACATTTATGATATAACATATTGGCGCACACGCATGGTATTGTCTTGTTATTGTTCTGAACAACACATTAATCAAGAGTATGTGTTTGACGCTGTATTTTCATAAGCACTGCGATAACATTGATGATATAACATATAGGCGCACACGCATGGTATTGTCTTGTTATTGTTCTGAACAACACATTAAACAAGAGTATGTGTTTGACGCTGTATTTTTATAAGCACTGCGATAACATTGATGATGTAACGTATTGGCGCATACGTATGGTAGTCTTTTTATTGTTCTGAACAATACATTAAACAAGAGTATGGTGTTTGACGCTGTATTTTCATAAGCACTGTGATAACATTTTTGATATAACATAATGACGTACAGGTGTGGTATTGTCTTGTTTTTTGTAAGTGATAGCATGTGACTTGGAAGTGTTGCAAATTACCAAATACTGTTGTAAAAAAACTACCAATCTAAAAGCTCTAGACATTATGAAAAAGAATAAGTTGAATTAGCTGACTGTTACGTAATGGTATGGTTTAGTGTTAGAGCATCGGTCCCAGATTCAGAGGGTTGTAGGTTCGATCCTCCGCCATAGCTATGTGTGGTGTCCTTAAGCAATACATTTTAACATTCTGTTAGCGAATACACGCAAAATATATTTTAAAACCAAAAACTATTTGTCAGCTATTTGATGTCTATGTAGGTTCAACTGTAAATTATACATGTGAAATTTTGGGGTACTCTTAATATGAACAAATTGAAAAGTTGCATCTAAAATTTTGCAACAATTATTACACGTTAAAACATCAACATGCAATATGGAAATGTATTGCGAACTTTGTACATATCAATGGTTTATATACAGATGTGTGCGTTTGGTAAAATATTGGTGTAGAATACCTAAATCGGGCAATATTGTTGTTAAATATCTTCCTAGCGATTGTAATAAAGGTGCAAAAATGTGCTGCAAATATAAAATCGCTATTGAATCAGTATGGGTTTTCTTATGTCTGGAGCAACCCTGCAATTACAAATTTACATAATTTTAACATTGTGTTTATGTGGAGAATTATTGATGTATTTTTGCAAACATGTTACATGTTATGTTCATATAGTAACTTTAAACTTTATTTTGAATTTGAATTATATTTTGACTTGCCAAACAAGTGTAGAATTTTTATGTCTAGACTAAGACTGTCCGCTCCGCTCATAAGCTTAGAATTAAAACTTGTCGTTAATGAACAGAATTGACCACAATCAAAGATATTGCACATTATGTAATATACACGATTTGGAACACAAGTATCATTCCATTCTTATCTATCCGTTGAATAGCGTTATTTGCAAATTGTATATAAAACCGTATTATTGCAATAGGCCCAGCGTCTAAAAGTTTATAGAATGGATGAAATCTAAACAAATCACTGAACTTTTTTAAAGCTTGGAAAAAAGATAAACAGCATTAAATCTAAGTATGCGAAGTATATATGGTTCTGTTTAGTTCCTCACAAATCATTGAGGCCTTGTGTGTTAGGGGTGGGGTATGAGTGAAAAAATATGTGAACTAGCATGTCTGATGTATGGACTTTTAGATATTGATTTAAAAGTAAATTGTTTGCGAAATTCATTTATAAATAATAAAGTCAAACCTTTTATTGAAATATAAACTAATACTACTTTATAAGTTACAAATATCTATAAATATTTAAGAATTGTTTCATAAAATGTGTCGAGTAATATATTGGATGTATGTTATACTATGTGCATGTAATAAATATGTAACAAATAATTTAAAAGAAATCTTGAATCTTGACTTTTATCCTTATATGCATCGTACTGGTTCTATCCAGGAACAATTCGAGCGATTTTTTCTGAATTGTAACTATAACTTGATTACAAGCTGCCAATTTATGACCGTGTATGCTCATCTCGTGACATTCACGACTCATTAACTCATTTAATTTACTCGAAACTGCTACTTAATTGTTGGTGTCGGTGTAGCCCCTAGTGACTTGTATCCTGTAAATATAACTACAATTACTGTCATGGTGCTTAATGGATGGGAACGAAAGGTAATAAATATTTAAACCGTACTTATCATGTGACATTTCTATATCACTATAAAAACATTAATCAATTTTCCAGAAATTTTCAGGTTGATATTTACTTGACAGAGCATATCATGTGTTTCATGTCATTACTTGCAAAAGACATAATTCTCACGCACACCCATATTCTTTGTTTGTATTTAACTTGAAATACCGACCAGTCGAGAGATAATAAGCCATAAACATCCCATGCATTAATTGAACAAATAACGCACACAACTAATATAACGTTGATTTTATGAATTGGCACTGTGTAATCGTCTGTTAGTCCTCGATGTCATAAAAAAGAGCCTGAATACTAATATTAGTATAATAATACTATAGAAGACGCTGTGTAAAGAATTCTATATACTCTTATTCTTTTCTTTTTAATTTCAATTTCTTTATTAGGCATAAACATTTACAAGATGTCCATCGCCCTTTACAATCAGGCGGTTTACACTGGTTTTGCATAGTTAACATGAAACAATTGCAATATCGAGAAAAATTTAATAATTACAAATATAAGTACAATCAGTTAAAGTTTTCATTTTTTATTCCTTGTATGGCTTTATGTTAGTGTACTGACGTTTAAACTCAAGATTTATATAGATTGTTGTGTACACTCATTGATTCGAGACTCGCTCGTTTGTCAAGTTTTGCACGAATGCATCATTGGTTTATTCTTTGAAGATGGCAATATCGCTAGATCTACAATTATTTTCTAATAATTTATGATTGTTTAATGTACAAATAAATTAAATATTTATCACATTGATTGAATATGTTTCCCAAAGGGTTCACATGACATACCACGGGAATTATCCCGTGGCAAAAACAGTCTTCTAATAAGTTCAAGCTTTCAATTAAAGTTTCACATACCACTCATCTGTTTAGATTTAAACATATTTTATTGCCGCAATGTGTACAATAGGGTCGAGCCACAAGTTCTAAGCAACATAAGTTACGGCTCTTCCCATGAATAAGTAATTGATACAGAGATAAAACATGGCATAAATGGTACATTATAACAGTATCATTGTAATCGTTTCTTTTCACGCTTTACGCAAGAACAGAACGAAACATTAATTTTGGAAAGAACGGTTAGATAAAAGGAAATGTTTAAAGGAGAGATAGAGAATCAGGTAAGGATATAAAGACGGTTTTACACGTAGTCAACACACGTCCGCCAAGTGCTATAATTATCACAATCATGTTATACAAAAATATACATACTATTATGAAAATCTATTTGTGTCATTAATACAGTTTTTGAACAGCTCGACCCACATATTCATTTTGGACATTCGTATAGCTGATATCACCACGCAGCACAACATTAAACTCATTAAACTTGTTCTTTTTTATCAGCACCAATATTATATTTTTCTAACACTTTTACATCAAACCAAGTAGACCAAACTACAGTATTATTTTAGTATTTTGATATTAAAAAGCGGATTATCGGTATCGACCCCATAAAAATAATGAAATTATCGGTACAGCTAATTTATCAGCACGCTGAATGAATGCACGTGGTTTATGGTAACTCACGGCCACGTGAAACTCTTAACAACGTGACGTTGCAAAGTTAAAACAAATCATGGAGGCAATGAAATGTATTGGTGTTTGGTTTTTTTATTGAAATGCATTTGGTCTATGAGTTCATTTAAACTGATTGCAGCGTGTAAATATAATATACCGATAATACCGGTAACACAATTCTGTAAGGTGTAGTTTGACATTTGTAATTATATATTTCAAATTGCTGAAACATTAATGGATTTTAAATAGCTACATCTATATACTGTAAATAAAATTGTTCAAAGCCGTCCATAGTGGCTTTCTCAGTTTGTTCTGGCCGCCTCGAGGTATATTTATGCAGTATATTAGGATTATCATCTTATATTAATTAACTGATTTGTCCAGAGTATCTTCTAAATTCATAGTTTTACTTACATTCAAACATTCATTAGCCTTTAACATTTCCTCCAAAATGAAATCATATCAAGACTCGTTGATAATGTTTGGATATTCGAAGGTTGTGGTACATGTTAGACACGACGAATAATAAACATATTTCCTATGTCATGCCTAGTCTAATGTTACGTCTCTAACATAACCTTGTACAGGCCGACTGTACCTTGATGCGAGTGTTATATAAAGTGATGGAAAAATCCGTCGAATCACGCTCAATGACAAATGTAAGCTTAGGCAAAATATGTGACTTATTATTTCCAATTCCCTTTTTGTGTGTGATAAAGTGTTACTGCATTAAAAGCAATGGTAACAACAGTTCATTCTTTGTCGGTGTTTACGTCTCAGTACACAGTTATGCCCCTTTTACCCACGGTTACATAATTCTTACGCTTAAAAAATAAATAAATGTAATGTAATTTTGAAATATTTTCAAAATGGTTCATAGTGTTTGTGATTTCTCGCTGCAAATGAGTAGAGCAAAAGTTGACATAGCATATACTGCAATAAGACATCACTGGTGTTAAAAAGTGACGTTTATAGGATTTCAAAATATGTTTGCATTTGAGGACTACTTTTTTCAAAAAATCTCAGGGTGTCAATGCACCCACTTTAATAAAAATAATCTGGTCAGCCTACAAGTTATTGTGCATTTTTATTTGGGTATACATTGCTGCTATGAAAAAAAAACTTTACGTGGAATTATTTTTTACCATGGAAATCCTAGATATTATTTTATATAGAACAAAGAACAAAATTCAGCTGTGTAGTGAGCCTATAGATAAATCAGAAACAGGTGTGCACTTCGTGCATTGAGCGATTGTTTTTTGGAAACGGCCAAACACACCACATACCATTGTTACCCTGGTAATTTAAATGACGACGGATACGTTTCTCAGAAATACGCATTTAATCATAATAAAGATAATGACTTTTATTTACGAGATAACTCATTTGAATAAATCCAATCTTTCAGGGCCCAGTTGTTTAAAGCTTGGTTAGCTTAACCCTGGGTTAAGTGAAATTTTCAAACCATAATATTTGGATATTTGCACGATTTAAGGTTATCATTTTGTTGAAAATTATGAAAATATGCCATTTTGTTTCTAAAAATGCATTCATATTGCAATAACATCAATAAGTGGAAGAAAATATTGAAGTTACAAAATTTCACTAAACAGGTGGTTAAGCTTATAGAGCTTTGGACAACTGGGTCCAGAAGGACCTCAACATATTGCAAAAGTACAACAATTATTTAACATAAAAACACAAGTATAAACAAACAAATATATGTGTGTGTGTGTGTGTGTGTGTGTGTGTGTGTGTGTGTGTGTAAATCACTATTGATGAGAGCTATCCTTACTTTACTCCATGGTAAATATAAAGCTTTGATCTGACTAATATAATAAGATCGAATAGAATTCCACAAACAAGAGCCTGAATAAGCAAACGAATTTCGAAACATTTCAGAATTTAGCGTAGGGGAGTACAACTGTAGATTAGAGGATGACCGTAATGTACGTGTATGCACATTAGCTGTAAGGGTAAACAAATCTTTGAGATATGCAGGTGCCTGGTCATTAAATGATTTATACATGAGAAGGGCCTTTTAAAGTTTAACCCTTTCGGTAAACGTCATGCAATTAAGCTTAGTGAATAATTATCTACTCTTCGGTAAAACGTTGACTTGCTATTCGATAAACATATACAGATTTTTTACAGAGCAATATACGTATTGAAGACATTTTATTTTTATAAGCTTTGATATTATTATGTATAGCTCGAAAGCTTCGCCTCTTTATGTTTACAAACGTAACTATAGTGATGTTTTGTCTGTTCTTTGTTCTCCAGAGATGACTTATATAGTGGGTTGGGGGCTGTAAGCGTATGTAAAATATCTGATAAGGGTTTACTTTTATAACTTATGATAGTTAATGCTAGTGTTGTGAACTTCTCCATTAAAGTTTGATAGGACTCTGGGCTTGCAGTGCAGAATTTGAAACAGATATCATTATACCCATACATTAAAATAAGCAACTATGAACGGGATCAGACTTATTTCGGATGAAATACTCTTTAAGCGTTTAGTTAAATGCACCGCATCAATATAAATGATGCCGTTTTTATTATTTATTTATTTTACCTCAATTTTCTTTTTCATCAAGCATTTTTTCTGTTTTCAGATTCTCAAGTCTACCTGCAGTGTTGATATTACGTATTTCCCGTTCGATTCCCAGAGTTGTGATCTTAGGTTTACAGCATGGAGCTACTCAAAAGATGAAGTGACACTAGAATTGGGGATACGTGGCATTGTGTTAAAAGAATATAGATCAAACGCGGCCTGGGATCTTGTTTCAACGGACGCTCGTGGAGTGGTTTCCGATGAAGCTGCCGTTATTTTCACCGTGTATCTGAAAAGAAAGCCATTATTCTATCTCCTTAATGTGATAGCCCCTGTTGTTATGCTTACAGTGTTGAATTCATTCACATTTGTTTTGCCGATATCGTCAGGATGAGAAAGCATCGTTTTCGATAACGGTGTTTCTGTCTCTGGCCGTATTTTTAACAATACTTGCCTCAGAGCTTCCTAAAAACTCGGACACAACCTCTTTTCTCGGTATCTATTTGATGCTCATGAACACACTGAGTACCATTATAGTGGCTGTGTGTCTGATACAGACGAGATTGGCGGCTCGTGATATTGAAAAGCATCCAGTAAACGCATTTTATACTGCGGTATATCGATTCGCCCAGTTAGTGAGATGCAAGGGCAAAAGGCATTGCAGTTTGTACCCGTCTAAGAGAAAGGTTGATCCTGAATCAAAATCAAACGTAAATGAATTTGCTCTGACAGATCGTAAAACGTCTGTACCATCAGCCGACGTAATAGCTGAAGATGACAAAGTCGTATGGTTTGATGTTGTCAATGCGATGGACGTCTTGTTGTTTTGGTTTTGCATAGTGTTCACATTTCTTTGTACAACAATTATTACTACGATGGCCATTAACAATGAAGGGGGTTAGAATATGTATAGTTTGCTACAATAATGTTGATACACACGTTTTCCAAGAGACACGTAGTGTTATACTTGTTATTTTGGTACCATTATGTAACTTTCATTATAAGATGTAATTAATATCTCTGAAAAATGATTACTCATCTCAATTCTTTTTTGAGTGATCAGAAGATATATAGACCTGTGTGTAATTGCCAATTAAATAGGACAAACTCTCTACAACATCATGTGCTTCTATCTTCTTAGTTCTAGGTAACTGTATCTCACCTTTACTAAAGATTGATCCTTCTTTAGAACAATACGTTTTGTTTTGTTCAGGTGATCCCCTTGCTATTTCCCAGTGAGTTATGTCTATTAATTTTTTAACTCCTGTTAATCTTTTTCTATTATTCAGTTGGATGTATCCTTGTAGTTGCGGTGTTTCTTCCTTCTCTCCCTTCTCCCCCTTCTCTCTGCCATATATCAAGTATCCACAGTCTATAAACCTGATCTTCTTCTCTTCCTCCTTTGTCCAGCTATTCAACGTGAACAACCAATTTTTTGACATTAATTTTGCCATCATATAACTCTTAAGTAACGCTTTTGGCGTAGTATTACCTTTAGAGTTTGATGAACTATGCACACTTTTTCCCTAATAAAGTCTATGGGGATTTCTAAAAAATCCCAATCTGATGCACATTTCTGATGCACACTTTTTTAACGAATGATTATAATGAGTTTCCTTCCGGTTTATATATATTTTTAACTTTCTGTTTTTTCCACTTTCTTTTTCGTACTGTAACACAATCGTACATACTCGGCAAATTCCATCATCCTTCGGTATTAGACCTCGTAAATAATTGTAGGAATACACCAATTGGTAATTTGCCCCGGCAAGTTACTTCTCGTTATTATCGTAAACAAAAATGGCTGACTTTTCGACGTGCATTCAGTATTCTTTGGACAATCACATTATACATGTCTCTATTCTTTAGTAAACATAATGAGCACGTTTTCAGGTTGATAGTCTCCATTTTGAATGTAGTCCGGCCATGTGTTAGTCTGGTACTCGGCAGAAAGGCCGGGTCACAGCAATATGGCGGCCCCCGTATTATTTCCGAGGTTATTACGTAGCCAAGGTGTTCCGAGTGACTGTAACATTAAGGGTTACTCCTCTATTTTTAAATATATTGATATTTTAATTCTTTTCATAGATATTAATAAATCTAAGTCTTAGGGTTAGTTCCTTTATAGTTATCTTTTAAGGTAGGATTTGTGGTTCATAAAGATATTTTTATAATATTTTTATCTAGTTTATTTAAATTTCTTATTTTCTTTTTTCTATTTTTGTTCATATGTTAATATTTGTACTAGGTTAAACAAGAGTATGTTTTTGACGCTGTATTTTCATAAGCACTGCGATAACATTTATGATATAACGTATAGGCGCACACGCATGGTATTGTCTTGTTATTGTTCTGAACAACACGTTAATCAAGAGTATGTTTTTGACAGTAGGTTTTCATAAGCACTGTGATAACATTTATGATATAACGTATAGGCGCACACGCATGGTATTGTCTTGTTATTGTTCTGAACACATTAATCAAGATTATGTGTTTGACGCTGGGTTTTCATAAGCACTGCGATAACATTTATGATATAACGTATTTGCGCACACGCATGGTATTGTCTTGTTATTGTTCTAAATAACACATTAAACAAGAGTATGGTGTTTGACACTGTACTTTCATAAGCACTGCAATAACATTTATGATATAACGTATTTGCGCACACGCATGGTATTGTCTTCTTATTGTTCTAAATAACACATTAAACAAGAGTATGGTGTTTGACACTGTATTTTCATAAGCACTGCAATAACATTTATGATATAACGTATAGGAGCACACGTATGGTATTGTCTGTTATTGTTCTGAACAACACAATAATCAAGAGTATGTTTTTGACGCATTTTTTCGTAAGCACTGCGATAACATTTTTGATATAACGTATAGGCGCATACGCATGGTATTGTCTTGTTATTGTTCAGAACAACACATTAATCAAGAGTATGTTTTTGACACTGTATTTTCATTAGCACTGCGATAACATTTATGATATAACGTATAGGTTCACACACATAGTATTGTCTTGTTATTGTTCTGAATAACACGTTAATCAAGAGTTTGTTTTTGACACTAGGTTTTCATAAGCACTGCGATAACATTTATGATATAACGTATAGGCGCACACGCATGGTATTGTCTTGTTATTGTTCTAAACAACACATTAATCAAGAGTATGTGTTTGATGCTGTATTTTCATAAGCACTGTGATAACATTTTTGATATAACGTATAGGCGCATACGCATGGTATTGTCTTGTTATTGTTCAGAACAACACATTAATCAAGAGTATGTTTTTGACACTGTATTTTCATTAGCACTGCGATAACATTTATGATATAACGTATAGGTTCACACACATAGTATTGTCTTGTTATTGTTCTGAATAACACGTTAATCAAGAGTTTGTTTTTGACACTAGGTTTTTATAAGCACTGCGATAACATTTATGATATAACGTATAGGCGCACACGCATGGTATTGTCTTGTTATTGTTCTAAACAACACATTAATCAAGAGTATGTGTTTGATGCTGTATTTTCATAAGCACTGTGATAACATTTATGATATAACATATGGGCGCACACACATGGTATTGTCTTGTTATTGTTCTGAACAACAAATTAAACAAGAGTATGTGTTTGTCGCTATATTTTCATAAGCACTGTGATAACATTTATGATATAACGTATAGGCGCACACGCATGGTATTGTCTTGTTATTGTTCTGAACAACAATTAAACAAGAGTATGTTTTTGACGCTGTATTTTCATAAGCACTGCGATAACATTTATGATATAACGTATAGGCGCACACGTATGGTATTGTCTTGTTATTGTTCTGAACAACACGTTAATCAAGAGTATGTTTTTGACACTAGGTTTTCATAAGCATTGTGATAACATTTATGATATAACGTATAGGCACACATGCATGGTATTGTCTTGTTATTGTTCTGAACAACACATTAATCAAGATTATGTATTTGACGCTGGGTTTTCATAAGCACTACGATAACATTTATGATATAACGTGTTTGCGCACACGCATGGTATTGTCAATTTATTGTTCTAAATAACACATTAAACAAGAGTATGGTGTTTGACACTGTATTTTCATAAGCACTGCGATAACATTTATGATATAACGTATAGGAGCACACGTATGGTATTGTCTTGTTATTGTTCTGAACAACAATTAAACAAGAGTATGTTTTTGACGCTGTATTTTCATAAGCACTGCGATAACATTTATGATATAACGTATAGGCGCACACGCATGGTATTGTCTTGTTATTGTTCTGAACAACACGTTAATCAAGAGTATGTTTTTGACACTAGGTTTTCATAAGCACTGTGATAACATTGATGATATAACGTATAGGCACACACGTATGGTATTGTCTTGTTATTGTTCTGAACAACACATTAATCAAGATTATGTGTTCATAAGCACTGCGATAACATTTATGATATAACATATAGGCGCACACGCATGGTATTGTCTTGTTATTGTTCTGAACAACACATTAAACAAGAGTATGTGTTTGACGCTGTATTTTTATAAGCACTGCGATAACATTTATGATGTAACGTATTGGCGCATACGTATGGTAGTCTTTTTATTGTTCTGAACAACACATTAAACAAGAGTATGGTGTTTGACGCTGTATTTTCATAAGCACTGTGATAACATTTTTGATATAACATAATGGCGTACAGGTGTGGTTTTGTCTTGTTTTTTTTGTAAGTGATAGCATGTGACTTGGAAGTGTTGCAAATTACCAAATACTGTTGTAAAAAAACTACCAATCTAAAAGCTCTAGACATTATGAAAAAGAATAAGTTGAATTAGCTGACTGTTACGTAATGGTATGGTTTAGTGTTAGAGCATCGGTCCCAGATTCAGAGGGTTGTAGGTTCGATCCTCCGCCATAGCTATGTGTGGTGTCCTTAAGCAATACATTTTAACATTCTGTTAGCGAATACACGCAAAATATATTTTAAAACCAAAAACTATTTGTCAGCTATTTGATGTCTATGTAGGTTCAACTGTAAATTATACATGTGAAATTTTGGGGTACTCTTAATATGAACAAATTGAAAAGTTGCATCTAAAATTTTGCAACAATTATTACACGTTAAAACATCAACATGCAATATGGAAATGTATTGCGAACTTTGTACATATCAATGGTTTATATACAGATGTGTGCGTTTGGTAAAATATTGGTGTAGAATACCTAAATCCGGCAATATTGTTGTTAAATATCTTCCTAGCGATTGTAATAAAGGTGCAAAAATGAGCTGCAAATATAAAATCGCTATTGAATCAGTATGGGTTTTCTTATGTCTGGAGCAACCCTGCAATTACAAATTTACATAATTTTCACATTGTGTTGATGCGGAGAATTGTTGATGTATTTTTGCAAACATGTTACATGTTATGTTCATATAGTAACTTTAAACTTTATTTTGAATTTGAATTATATCTTGACTTGCCAAACAAGTTTAGAATTTTTATGTCTAGACTAAGACTGTCCGCTCCGCTCATAAGCTTAGAATTAAAACTTGTCGTTAATGAACAGAATTGACCACAATCAAAGATATTGCACATTATGTAATATACACGATTTGGAACACAAGTATCATTCCATTCTTATCTATCCGTTGAATAGCGTTATTTGCAAATTGTATATAAAACCGTATTATTGCAATAGGCCCAGCGTCTAAAAGTTTATAGAATGGATGAAATCTAAACAAATTACTGAACTTTTTTAAAGCAACACATCCACGTTTAAACTTTTTAAAAAAAAATTTCAATTGAGTTGTGAGCACATTTCCCATACAAAAATATATGGTCAGTGAGCTGTATATATGCTAACAAACACTATCCAGAACGCTTTAGAATTATAAAAAAAGATGTTCAAATTATAAAGCGTGACAAACGCTTTATAAATTATTTGTAAATTGCCGAGGATTCCAACTTTGCTTCAAATTGAATTATGCGAGTTGTATTAAAAAACTTCACGTTTTAGTGCGTTGTGTACTTTACCTGCCTTGAAAGTCATTTTGACAATTTTTTTTGACTCGGGGTGAGTAAGACCCTTGTTTTATAAAGTGTTAGTCACGCATTATAATTTGGGGATCATTTTGTTCAGGATTGTGTTTATATGCTCATATACAGCTAATTGATCATATGTTTGTATGGGAAATGTGCTCATAACTCAATTAATTTTTTTTTTTAAAGTTCAAACGTGGATGTGTTGCTTTAAAGCTTGGAAAACAGATAAACAGCATTAAATCTAAGTATGCGAAGTATATATGGTTCTGTTTAGTTCCCCACAAATCATTGAGGCCTTGTGTGTAGGGTGGGGTATGAGTGAAAAAATATGTGAACTAGCATGTCTGATGTATGGACTTTTAGATATTTATTTAAAAGTAAATTGTTTGCGAAATTCATTTATAAATAATAAAGTCAAACCTTTTATTGAAATATAAACTAATGCTACTTTATAAGTTACAAATATCTATAAATATTTAAGAATTGTTTCATAAAATGTGTCGAGTAATATATTGGATGTATGTTATACTATGTGCATGTAATAAATATATAACAAATAATTTAAAAGAAATCTTGAATCTTGACTTTTATCCTTATATGCATCGTACTGGTTCTATCCAGGAACAATTTGAGCGCTTTTTTTCTTTCTTAGTTGTAACTATAACTTGATTACAAGCTGTCAATTCATGACCGTGTATGCTCATCTCGTGACATTCACGACTCATTAACTTTTTTTAATTTACTCGAAACTGCTACTTAATTGTTGGTGTCGGTGTAGCCCTTAGTGACTTGTTCCTGTAATTATAACTACAATTATTGTCATGGTGCTTAATAGATGGGAACGAAAGATAATAAATATTTAAAACCGTACTTATGTGACATTTCTATATCACTATAAAAACATTAATCAATTTTCAAGAAATTCTCAGGTGGATTTTTACTTGACGTAGCATATCATGTGTTTCATGTCATCACTTGCAAAATACATAATTCTCATCCACACCCATATTCTTTGTGTGTATTTAACTTGAAATACCGACCAGTCGAGAGATAATAAGCCATAAACATCCCATGCATTAATCGAACAGTTAACGCACACAACTGATATAACGTTGATTTTATGAATTGGCACTGTGTAATCGTCTGTTAGTCCTCGATGTCATAAAAAGAGGCTGAATACTAATATTCAAACAGGACGCTGTGTATTCATTATATATCCTTAATTCACTTCTTTTTAATTTCAATTTCTTTATTAGGCATAAACATTTACAAAATGTCCATCGCCCTTTTACAGTGAAGTCGGTAAATGACAATCTCGGTAAAAAGGATTTATATAGTAAATGGATTGGTGACCTCGGTAAAAAGGCAATTATATAGTACAATAGTGAATATCACACCTACCGTGGATACGTTTTGTCACCTTCACTCGCCTCATTAATGAGATTAATGAGGTGTGATAAAACATCGGCAGTGTGGATACTGATCTTACGGTCATATGGGAAATGATGTTTACGTTGTATTTGCCAATAAACAATATATGTGTATTCTAAGAAGCAATAAATGATTTGGATATAGTGATTTGTTTGTTTTGTTTTTTGTATTGCAAATGAAGACACCGAGTGACTCAGCGTATTAATCAAGAAAAATCAGACATTAAACATGGCTTATCATTTCAGATAAATAACTACAAATACATTTTCTTTTAATTTGATTTGTTTGAATTTGCAAATATGTAGATCATATACAGTTCTTAAATGTATTTTGATGCTGAGTATATCGCCGTCTTCATTACAATTACAAAATAACCAACCTCAGTTTCATTACCGATTATGACTAAAACCCAGCATTAGCTTGGATGCTGATCACACGGTGCCATAATTAAAAACATGTATTGAACACTTTAGGGTATTACTAGATTTTTCATTGGATTAGTTTTAAGAAGATAAAAAATCTGAGAGAGTGAATGGTTGGACATGAATGCAAATGAATTACATGGATATATTGAACCTTAACATACTCAGTGACTCAGAATATTTTATTGTTCGAACGACTTGTTTAGAAAAAAAAGTATTTTGAAGAGAACGGTTTCATTGAAATGGTATTGCAGTTACTAGTTAAAGCATTCACCATTGTACTATATAATTACCTTTTTACCGAGGTCACCAATCCATTTACTATATAAATCCTTTTTACCGAGATTGTCATTTACCGACTTCACCGTCACCCGTAAAGCCCTTTACAATCAGGCGGTTTACACTGGTTTTGCATAGTTAACAGGAAACATTTGCAATATCGAGAAAAATATAATAGATACAAATATAAGTACAATCAGTTAAAGTTTTCATTTTTTATTCCTTGTCTGGCATTATGTTAGTGTACTGACGTTTAAACTCAAGATTTATATAGATTCTTGTGTACACTCATTGATTCGAGACTCGCTCGTTTGTCAAGTTTTGCATGAATGCATCATTGGCTTATTCTTTGGAGATGGCAATATCGCTAGATCTACAATTATTTTCTAATAATTTATGATTATTTAATGTACAAATAAATTAAATATTTATCACATTGATTGAATATGTTTCCCAAAGGGTTCACACGACATACCACGGGAATGATCCCGTGGCAAAAACAGTCTTCTAATAAGTTCAAGCTTTCAATTAAAGTTTCACATACCACTCATCATATTTTATTACCGCAATGTGTACAATAGGGTCGAGTCACAAGTTTTTAGCAACATACGTTACGGCTCTTTCTATGAATGAGTAATTAATACAGAGATAAAACATAGCATAAATGGTACATCATAAAAGTAATTGTTTCTTTTCACGCTTTACACAAGAACAGAAAGAAACATTAATTTTGATAAGAACGGTTAGGTAAAAGGAAATGTTTAAAGGAGAGATAGAGAGAAAGGTAAGGATATAAAGAGGATTCTACACATAGTCAACACACGTCCGCCAAGTGCTATAATTATCACAATCATGTTATACAAAAATATACATACTATTATGAAAATCTATTTGTGTCATTAATAAATTTTTTGAACAGCTCGACCCACATATTCATTTTGGACATTCGTATAGCTGATATCACCACGCAGCACAACATTAAACTCATTAAACTTGTTCTTTTTATCAGCACCAATATTATATTTTCTAACACTTTTACATCAAACCAAGTAGACCAAACTACAGTATTATTTTAGTATAGCGGATTATCGGTATCGACCCCGTAAAAATAATGAAATTATCGGTACAGCTAATTTATCAGCACGCTGAATGAATGCACGTGGTTTATGGTAACTCACGGCCACGTGAAACTCTTAACAACGTGACGCTGCAAAATTAAAACAAATCATGGAGGCAATGAAATGTACTGGTGTTTGGGTTTTTTATTGGAATGCATTTGGTCTACGAGTTCATTTAAACCGATTGCAGCGTGTAAATATAATAAACCGATATTACGGCAACACAATTCTGTAAGGTGTAGTTTGACATTTGTAATTATATATTTCAAATTGCTGAAAACATTAATGGATTTTAAATAGCTACATCTATATACTGTAAATAAAATTGTTCAAAGCCGTCCATGTGGCTTTGGTCACACCTGTACAAAATCCCCGCTATATAACTTATAGTCAATTGTCAATATTGTCCTGCCTCTGACCAATTCCCAGACCTTCCAATCCATATACTGTTCCCTTTTCCTTGTAGAGCAATTATATGTCTCCAGAATTATCCACAGAAAATGATACCATTAAGGTTCAACTTTTCCACAAATTTGAAATTGCTGAGGTCACTGTCAAAATTTACACTGCACATCTGACACTTCTGCCGCATTACCACCACATCCCTGACTGCAAATTCTCGGAAAGTAGTCCTGAAATACAACAAAGAAATACCTCTGATTTATCAACAACACTATTTTAGCTCACAAACATATACATCTGCACTTAATCAGCATTTTCAATAAAAAATATGACCTTGAGACCTACACTTCAATTTACTATGAACTCATTTCAGGCCCCCTACGACTGGGAAGCACTTCCGTAGTGGTGTGACAGCTATATAAAACACAAGGTTGAAAGTTCTAGGCAAATTATGCTTTTAAAAGTTTTAGCATGGCCTAACAAACAAGTTAAAACTTCTGGCTTAGCTGACATTTTAGCTAAACCTCATATAAAGCTTTTTGAAAACCTTATTGGTTTTACACATTATTTGACAATTATGTCGCTTTTCCGAGCGCCAACATATACGACACAAAATCAGTCATTTTTCAATAATTAATTTGTAGATTATCATGAAATAAAGTGCATGTTGCTCCAAACAATGTCTTCTATCATTTAAGACACATTAAATGACCATCAAATTAAGATAAATGACTTTAAAATGAGTAAAACAGTTAAAATAAGACATTTTTTTGCATTAAAATTTAAGAAAATGGACATTATTTTCATTATAAATGGCCATATTTCTGTTTTCTTCCATATTTTTGGCCAAATTCATTCTCCAGCATGCTGATGCACCAAACTGACCCAATGATACCAAAATTAATATCCCTTAAAACAAGACTACATGTGGAAGGAAGTGTGCAGTCTGTCCACCAGAGGGGACCTCCTTGTGGAAGGATGTCAAGCAGTGTTTGTAATCTGCAAGTGTAACATAAAAGCAAGCAATATGAAAAAATGTTCATATATCCAAATAGACTGCAGCAGAGAATACTGTATATTTATATATAATATCTGCAACAATGACCAGAGGCTACAGAAAACGCAAAGTGGCTGGCATTTTCTTCAAGACCCACAACAAATTCAACCCGAAGACAGAAAATTTACCTTGTGCGGTTGGATCGAAGGACAGCATATCATCTGAAGTCTGCAATTCAACAACGGTTTCATTCCAGAATCAAGGCCATCAGTATGAATTAAGACGTCGGCATCTGCAAAGAAAAGAAGACTCCATTTCAGGCAACCGTATTGTAAATTGTCAAAACTACTGTCTATGATGAATATTATGTACAACGATCATCTACTGACCAGCTGCAAACAACTAGATCTGGAGCTTTACAGTGAAATCAAGCATGGACTGGGCAGCAAACTTGTTTTTAAGTGCAAATCCTGTGCTTACATGTCTAAAAAGATGAAAACATATGAAGAAATACCAGATTCTAAAAAGGCAGTGATCAACACAGTCCTGGCATCGGCTATACTGGACACCCCGATGGGCATCTCTCGTGCTGAGCAGCTCTTTACTCAGCTCGACTTACCGTTTCCAGCTTCCAGTCATCTGCAGCGGCTTACAAGTACTGTAAGCAAGGAAGTGGTGAGGATGAACAGTGAGGACATGTCAGAGAAAAGGCGCCTTGTTGCAGAGCATGCATGTGAGGCTGGTGCACGTGATCCAAAAGTACTTGACTTGTCCATGGATGCCAGGTCTCGGATGAATTCATCTTACAAACCAGGGCAAAGTTCTTCCCAGGCATACTCGGTAGCCATAGAAAACCACACTGCCCAGAAATACATTGTGGCACTTGCTGTGGAGAACGAACTGTGCTGGACTGGGGCTGCATTGAAAACTAAGGGCTTACCTGTCGACTGCCCGGGTGGACATGTTGGATGTACTGCCAACACAGGATACTTCACGCAACATTCAGAGAGGAGAATGGCACATGACATTGCTGAAAACCTTTCGCTGGAGGGGTACTTTGTCAGGACACTCACGACTGACGGTGACACAAGATCATACCTTGGCATGCAAGACTTCTACAGCAAATTAGATACAGCCTGGGAAGTCTCTCGGCAAGCTGATCCAAATCATCTGGCAGCCACTCAAGAGAGGAAACTACGAACTGCAACCTTCAGTACAGACATGTTTCCCCAAGCCACCAAGAGTGACAGCCAGAAAGCACAGGCCAGTTTAGCACGAGACATCAAGGCAAGGTGCAGCGGTATCATTGAAGAAATGGCGAGACGGGGTAATGGTGATGGTGCGAACTGGTAACCACATTGCAGCAGCAGGGCAGGGCAAATCAGTACTTGTAAACAAAACAAAGTCGCAGGAGAGCTCTGTCTGGTGTATAGCAGCACCACTGATGAGGTCTGCGACTGACCGAAAGTGCTAAATAAATAGATGGGTGGGTGAGTGAGTGGGTGGGTATTAGGATGGGGTGTTTGTGTTATATTCTTCTTTATGTATACATTGAAAGTGCAATATGAGAGATATGCATAAGTTAATATATACAACATATCCATAAATAAATACCCCACATTTATTAACTACCTGTGCAAGTCTTCGCGGCAAGTTTCACGAGACAATCTGGCTCCCACAAGCCATTCCCAGGAGTGTGTCCAGTACATTTACCCTGTTCAAAACATTGTTTTCTGCTGTTGTTTGATTAATTATCCTATAAATTCAAATGCAATACATTTACACACAGTTTATTATTACACAAATGGCTAGCTTGCAACTTTGGAATATCAAGGTCTTTATATTTGATTAATAATGCCATTCTATGGGCACTGCGCGTGCGATGACCCGCAGAGAGTAGATCCCTTGGATCCCTATACCAAACTTACCATAACTCCTGCTGACACTTCCGGTCCACTGAATACATTGACCATTTTCATGAAGTACAGACTGCTGGGCCAGCCTTTCATGGCAAGTTTGAAAGAAATCTTCTATTTTCGGCACGTTATTTAAAATTCATCTATTCTCAAAAAAATTAAATTCTTCTTAAATTTTATTTAAATCGATCTAAAAAACATCCAAATTGAATGAAGCACAACTGCAGACGATTCTTTCACACTGGGGCTGCGAAATGCATGCTGGGTAAGAGAAAAACATTGTAAATCTCAAAATTAGTAAAATTTTAAAATTTAAACTGTTTGAATTTGAATAAATTTAAAAATAAACATACCTTCAAGATTTCTGATATATTATCCAATTTCCCTGTATTTTAGGTTGATTGTAATTTCTTCTATTTTCACTTTCTGTTCATATAGGTGTCACACCTATACAAAATCCCGCTATATAACTTATAGTTAATTGTCAATATTGTCCTGCCTCTGACCAATTCCCAGACCTTCCAATCCATATACTGGTCCCGTTTCCTTGTACAGCAATTATATGTCTCCAGAATTATCCACAGAAAATGATACCATTAAGGTTCAACTTTTCCACAAATTTGAAATTGTTGCTCAAGGTCACTGTCAAAATTTACACTGCACATCTGACACTTCCGCCGCATTACCACCACATCCCTGACTGCAAATTCTCGGAAAGTAGTCCTGAAATACAACAAAGAAATACCTCTGATTTATCAACAGCACCACTATTTTAGCTCACAAACATATACATCTGCACTTAATCAGCATTTTCAATAAAAAATATGACCATGAGACCTACACTTCAATTTTACTATGGACTCATTTCAGGGCCCCCCTGCGACCCGGAAGCACTTCCGTAGTGTTGTGACACCTATAATAAGTTTCCTTCCGGTTTATATATATTTTTAACTTTCTGGTTTTTCCACTTTCTTTTTCGTAACATTAAGGGTTACTCCTCTATTTTTAAATATATTGATATTTTAATTCTTTTCATAGATATTAATAAATCTAAGTCTTAGGGTTAGTTCCTTTATAGTTATCTTTTAAAGGTAGGATTTGTGGTTCATAAAGATATTTTTATATTATTTTTATCTAATTTATTTAAATTTCTTATTTTCTTTTTTCCATTTTTGTTTATATGTTAATATTTCTACTAGGTAAGTATGTATGATATGTTCTTGCAACTATATAATATCCCTTTAACCATATCCTTTTCGACGGTGAATCTGTCCGTATGTGATTAGTCTAGTTACCCATTGTTATACCCAGGAAATACCTTCCGGCCTCCCCACCCGGTATATCAACAATACAAGTTGATGACGACTACTATGTATGAAATGAAATAAAATATATTCAAGAAGATGAAAACTAATGTGCGCAAAATCCGGCCTGATGACCCGTATATCAACGATACAAGTTGATGATGATTAATGTGCACGAAATCCTAACAATCCATTATGATGAATGGATAACTACTGGGTGTAATTTGAAGGGCTTCTGATATAGGGATAGGTTCATTGTTTTTTTTCTCTATCCAGCATTTATTTTCTCTATCCAGCACCAAGATCCTAAAGGTATTAGGGTTGGATCCTCGTCCCTGTGACATTTAGGGTTAGCCCCACATTAGCTGCCAGTAGGACCCCATCCCCGGATGGGACTAATGCATTTCTTAAACCGATACAAATCATGCTTTCATTAGAACACAATGATAAAGTATCAATTGAAACTACAGGACTGTGTTGCTTCGTCTTTGTATTTTGATTGATTTCTTCCTGATAATAAGCGATTTTTTGCTGAATATGAGTGAGCAGAGTAGAGTCTGGTATCAATGTCATGGGTTTATTACACTCGTGCAACATAAATTATGAGACAAACAGCAATAAGGCATAACTGGTTTCTAAAAAGTGTACTTTTGTTGGATTTAACATTCGGATCACATCGCATATAATCCTAATTATCTAATACCGAAGGATGACGGAATTGGACGAATATGTACGATTGGATTGTAATTTGGAGCAGTTGAGGACTACTTTTTTAAAAAAAAAAAAAAATAAAACATTTCTGTATCACTTTACTGTTCAATATTCCAGTTTCATTTGTATTTTCATGAGCATAAACATTCCTGTTAAACTACTTTAAAAACTTTTCTACGAGCAAAACATGAAGCCATGTCTTATTTTACGAGGCTTTTTCCAGGGGTTTTGGAGATCTTGGGATTATGGCCAATTATTTTAGGGATCTGGGGAACATTGACCTTTACTTTCAAGGATCAAGAGATCAAAGGCCTAATTTTAGAGATATTTGGAGGAATACTTTTGGGGAACAATGGCAAATACTTTTTGGGATCTGGGGAACAACGGCCATTACTTTAAGAGATCCAGGGATCACCTACTGGACGGGCCTCTTTTATACAATCATAAAACAAATCTCACCGTAGTGAGATCTATTTTAGCATCTAAATCACTGTCAGAAGACTATGCTTTATTTACTAAATGCGTATATAACTTAGGATGTATGTGCCACACTAACTAAATGCGTGTATAACTGAGGATGGATATGTCATACTTACTAAATGCGTGTATAACTTAAGATGTATATGCCACACTTACTAAATGCGTGTATAACTTAGACTGTATATACCACACTTACTAAATGCGTGTATAACTTAGGATTGATATGTCACACTTACTAAATGCGTGTATAACTTAGGATGTATATGCCACACTTAATACACACATATATAACTTGCCACACTTACTAAATACGTATATAACTTAGGATGTATGTGCCACACTTACTACATAAGTATATAACTTAGGATGTATGTGCCACACTTACTACATACATATATAACTTAGGATGTATGTGCCACACTTACTACATACGTATATAACTTAGGATGTATGTGCCACACTTACTACATACATATATAACTTAGGATGTATGTGCCACACTTACTACATATGTATATAACTTAGGATGTATGTGCCACACTTACTACATACGTATATAACTTAGGATGTATGTGCCACACTTACTACATACGTATATAACTTAGGATGTATATGTTAAACACACACTGAATTTGTATTTTTTTACATTAACCAAATAATGTGTTAAATATTTTATAACTAATTTAGTTTGAACATTCTATTTAATTATTGTTACTATAGAAATAATGATAGAGTTATGTTATTATGTTTATTTAATTATTATTCAAATGTTAAAAGAGAATGGAAAACATGATCTCGAACAGTCACAAAAAGCCCGTCTTTATAAACATTTTAAATCGTCACTTGCTTTGGAATCAAATCTCTTTATATATCATACAAACTAAATATATGTGGTCAACTTTTCGTTGCCATGGTCACTCATTTCACATTGAAATTGGTCGAACGTCCTCAAATGACAGTGTTAAGATTGTGTCTGTTATGTGAAATAAGAAATGTATCTATATAGTTCAAGACCCTTTTTCAATGTCCTGCACACAATTCAATTAGTTTAATATATTTCAATGCCAACTGGATAATCCATCCACTTATATTATACACTTGTTTTACCCAATTATATCATCAAAAGGCACCAGTAAAATTATTAATGTTGCGAAATACCTGTGTCATGCTTTTAGATGAACCATTTGTAAAATATGCAGATAATAATGTCATGAATTAATAATTATTGTTTTCTGCTAAAATTATGTAAATATTAACAAATTGAAGATTCCACTCACTTCAATTATGTGTTGTATTTTGTCGTGTATCTAAATTATGGGCCGGTGGACTGCATCTATAAAAAAATAAACATTTATATCTTTTATTCGGTATCTTTAGCTTTCTTGAATAGTTTTCTTTTTCATTGTTATGTCTTGTTTATTGATTGCTTGTGTTTTGTTTTGTTTTTTATGAAATAGAGTTTGAAGAATCGATACCGGTCAAATAAGTAATCTTATTTATCCATAACTATCACATAGCTTGTAGACAAAGCAACCAAAAAAATATTTATTTTGGTCAATAAAGCTTGAAGGATGTTGGTCAGGAAGTGTTCAGATGTTCGTGTTGATGAATTTCATACCTTAAAGAGGCCTCTTCTATATCGCCGATCTTTTTTTTCGAACTTAAATATTAACCGTCATATATTATGGGTATTCTGTTCGATAACTTATATTGTATTTTGTCTCTGTAGTGTAAAATTCTTTAATTTTGTTGACCAAGTACTAAATCGCAGCCCGCAATAAAGTCACTCATTGCTCAGTATCGTGCGATGCTAAAATATTGATGAATGAAACGGAAAATGCTGACCTGTGTACATAAATAAGATTCAAACTACAAGGATGAAATCATTCATTGTCTTTGAATGGGATCCTTCCATATGTGATTCAATAAGCTTTCTGTCATTTGCTGAACAGAAAGTTATAGGTGGTTCATCTTTAAATTGAAGTTGAATTTCTATTAAGGAAGCAATATTTTAATTCAATGTTATGAATATGGATACATTTAACAATCTAAGCCACTCATATGTCCTTTTAACATCATATGTGTTTGATCATTTGTTCAACCTTTTCTTACCAAGAAAACTTGTAGCGGTTGGGTTACTTTAAATTGAATAAATCTTTATATCTTTAATTCAAAAGAGATTTGTTTTTCTTTCCGAAATGTTGTGTACGTATTTACATATGATAGTGTAATCTGGACTATCTTAAAAAAAGGACAATCTTTAAGTTTAATTATATATGTATTTTAAAAAAGTGCAATCCACACGTTTATTTATTGTACATATTATAAAAAATGTCCCATCTTCAAGTTGAATAATAATAATTTTATTTAAAAGAATGCCCCATTTCCAAGATAATCTATATGTCATGTACATTGCAGATATCTTTAAAAAAAACAGTCTTAGAGTTGAAATCTGTCATATTTGATATTTTAAATGGTTATTGATTTCTTAAGATCCTTGTTTATAGTAAAACTATTATCGGATTTTCACGCGACACCGATATCGAAAGTTGGGTACGATTTCAAGGAAAGTTCAGTAAGTAAGTAAATATTTTATTATAGTGACATGTGCATACAATATATATTACAAATAGTTATATACAAAAAGAAAAAACAAGCACCCGGCCCACTGGACCTATAAGTCACCTAAACTACATGTATTTCTTTTATAAAATAGCTCCATTAAAAGTTTAAACATTATCTCCAAGCTGAAGTATAAAGTTTAAAAAAAAAAATATTCAAGCTGAATTATAATATATTTCACAGAAAATCACACTTCCAGATGACAAATATCTAAAAAGTTCAATATTGAAGTAGAATTATGTTTTCAAAGAAAGTTTTGACGCTCAGCACATCATTAGCTAACAAATATACTATATATGTACAGTGCATATTTTGTTGTTTTTAAAGAGTTCAGTCTCCAAGTTGAGTTATGCAAATGATATTTTAAAAAAAAATTGATAGATATGTGCAAATATACAATTGTATAATTGATAATATAGACAAATAGACAAATCATTTGAACACGTCTTTTTTAAAAAACTATTACTGTAAGAAAACATAGTACTGCTAGTGGAACTAGCAAAAAAACAAATTGCTTGCTGTCCGCCGGATTCGAACCCGAGTCGCTAGCACATTAGAAAAAATGAATAGGAAAATAATGATTGATTGATTGATTGATTGATTGAAAATTAAGCGTTATTTTCATGCCATCGAGGGCTAACAGACGATCAGTTAACCTAACCACTGTTTCCTGGGATTAACCAGTACTCAATCCAGTAGTCGTGAGTTTGAATCCCCTGTCCTGCAAGTCTCAGTGATGATTGATATACGACATTGTGTCTCATTATCATTCATTTCTCACCACTGATTCAAGTGGGAAAGTTATCAGTTACTTGCGGAGATGGGGTGTGCTTGAGTACTGGTTAATCCCAAGAAACAGTGGTTAGGTTAACTGATCATCTGTTAGCCCTCGATGGCATAAAAATGACGCTATAAATTTCAATCAATCAAAAACCATATGGGGACATTTTAATTTGAGTCCAAGAAAGTACTTTAATATGATGTCTGCAAATGGTAGACATAGTGAAAATTAGGTTATAATGTAAGTCTATGGAAAATGCAATGGTGGTAGCTGACCTTATCATACAACATACAGACTATTGGTTACCTGATGACTGCAAAACTTCATCAGTTTTCAATGTGGAAGCATGGCTCTGAGACTGGGTTGGATGTTCATCTGTCTGTTGGATCGAAGCTTGAAATTATGTAAAAATGTTATAATACTAGAAAAAGCTTTTACATTGGACCTCCAAATATATTAGAACATGACTGTTAGTTGCAATCTGCAGATCAATTCAAAATGGCAAACATCTGTTCCAGATGATTTAAATATCTTTAATATTACGGAGTGAACACCATTTGTCCGATGTCAGACAGATTTTAACATGGACACTGCACTACTGTCACAGTGCAGAAAACATCAGTAGGTAACATGTATGGTTAAAAAATGGGCAATCCTGCAACTAAATGAAGAAATTAGGGATTATCAATTGTTTATCTCAAATCTCATATATTATATGTTCCACTAGATAAATATCAATATATGAATAATCCCACTAAATGTGTTGGTGTTTCACAACTGTTATCTCATCTCTTTGTTAGACATTCTGTGTAGTAGTAATCTATTGTCATATCTATATTGGCAGAGGCAATCTGATTCTTTAACATGCTCCAACTTAGAAATCAATAAGTGACATGATTTTACTAGTTTAACAAATCCTTGAAAATTATCAACATATTTTATAAAGTGAATAATCCCACTCAATGTGTTAGTGTTTCACAACTGTTTATCTCATCTCTCTATTAGGCATTCTGTGTAGAAGAAGTAATCTGATTCTTTAACATGCTCCAACTTTAGAAACCAATAAGTAACATGATTTCACTAGTCTAGTAAATCCTTGACAGATATCAATAGATTTTATAAAGAGAATAATTCCACTAAATGTGTTGGTGTTTCACAACTGTTCATCTCATCTCTGTATTAGGCATTCTGTGTAGTAGTAATCTGATTCTTTAACATGCTCCAACTTTGAAAACCAATAAGTGACATGATTTCACTAGTCTAGTAAATCCTTGACAAATATTAATATACTTTATAAAGTGAACAATCCCACTAAATGTGTTGGTGTTTCACAACTGTTTATCTCACCTCTCTATTGATTATATAATACAAAGGCATTATGGTCCTCATACATTCTCTGACGATGGAGACATACAAATTATATCATATTCTAAAGAATTCTTTATCTAAATACATTGTATGTTTTTTTCCCAAAGTAAAATAAACAAAAGACTGTACAAATTTAATACCTGATGACTTGGTAACACCACTTGGCACTGGGGCTGCTGTGACTTTCCTCGGCAATGCTGAACTCGTCTCTTTATAATATAATGAAAATAATTGTTTTCAAAAACGGGAGATTATAATAAGAGAGATAATCTTAAACCTATTAGTATACATTTTCACACTCTTTCAGATGCAGATATGATAAGCCACCATTATTTTCATACATATACTGGTAGAGGTAATCTGATTCTTTAACATGCTCCAACTTAAGAAATCAATAAGTGACATGATTTCACTAGTTTAGTAAATCATTGAAAATTATCAACATATTTTATAAAGTGAATAATCCCACTCAATGTGTTAGTGTTTCACAACTGTTTAACTCGTCTCTCTATTAGGCATTCTGTGTAGTAGTAGTAGTAGTAATCTGATTCTTTAACATGCTCCAACTTAGAAACCAATAAGTTACATGATTTCACTAGTCTAGTAAATCCTTGACAAATATTACTTTATAAAGTGAACAATCCCACTAAATGTGTTGGTGTTTCACAACTGTTTATCTCACCTCTCTATTGATTATATAATGCAAAAGCATTATGGTCCTCATACATTCTCTGATGATGGAGACATATAAATTATATCATATTCTAAAAAATTCTTTATCTAGATACATTGTATGTTTTTTTCCCAAAGCAAAATAAACAAAAGACTGTACAAATTTAATACCTGATGACTTGGTAACACCACTGGGCACTGGGGCTGCAGTGACTTTCCTCGGCAATGCTGAACTCGTCTCTTTATAATATAATGAAAATAATTGTTTTCAAAAACGGGAGATTATAATAAGAGAGATAATCTTAAACCTATTAATATACATCTTCATACTCTTTCAGATGCAGATATGATAAGCCACCATTATTGTCATATCTGTATTGGCAGAGGCAATCTGATTCTTTAACATGCTCCAACTTTAAAAATCAGTAAGTGACATGATTTCACTAGTAAATCCTTGACAAATATCAACATATTTAATAACATGAATTATCCCACTCAATGTGTTAGTGTTTCACATTTGTTTATCTCATCTCTCTATTAGACGTTCTGTGAAGTTGGAATGTGATTCTTTAACATGCTCTAACAATAAAAACCTAACGACAGTATTGTTGAATGATGTTTTTTCTTTTATTATAACATGACGGTGTCTACTTAAGAAAGTATTCTAAGCGCTGCCACACTGGGGCATCATACACACCCAGTCAAATTATATTGACACTGGGCTCACCATGTTTAGAACAATCCTGTAAATGCTGAGCCCCAAGCTAGGAACTAATTTTTACTTATCAACTGATGATTAAGCTCTGATCTGTAAAGTTATTAAAATGAATTATCACAATGCAGCCTTGATCAATTAAAAACAAGTGTAGATTATTTAATGCATTATCAATAGTGATTTACTGGTTTCTCTTATTAAATCAATCAAGGGTGGTAATTTACAAAGTTAGATACCTAAACCTGTATAACAGAGTACTTTAATTTTTAGCTTCCTCATAACTACAAATCTATTTATTTATTTGCAATTGTAATTCAAACACACTAATTACTCGGGACATAATGACTTTTGATTAATTAATGGGACTAATAATAAGTTTTCAAAGGGACAACTTGTCCATAATTCAAAAGAACAAGTGACAGCATGCTATATTAAGTTATGATAATAAATTAGTATGATAATTAAGATTATAGATTAATACAAAAGCATGATAATTAAGATAATAGATTAATACAAAAGCATGAATCTATATAGAATGAGGTTATGGAAAGTTATAGAAAATAAAGCCAACCCAAAAGCACACCAACCAGCAGTAGTATAGAATTGAAAAGAAGCCAATATGATTACAATATTCCACATTTTTACTTACCAATTTACATACATTTGGACAGCTATAAAAATAGAATCATTATCTTAATGTTAAATTCAGAATAGTCTATATACGTTAATAACTGCATTGTTAATGACCAAATACCATATTATTGTAGAAAAACAGGACAACATATATACTTGTACATGTTAACCTAATCAGCTTTTGACAAATCTAAATGATATATCAGCAATAAATAAGGATACATTTACTATTTTACCAGTGATGCTTTCTGAGCAGATTAACCTGTATTAAGCAACAGTCTTTCTTTAAAGACCACTTTGACTAATTCCCATGACTGACTGACTGCATAAGATAGGTTTGAATGTATGTGTATGGTAAATCAATGCAAATCTTAATAGGTAATTTCTATCTAGGTTCAGTTCCAATTATTTCCATGTATTATTACATCATTTGCATACGTCACAGAAAAAAGAGTGTAAACTGATGTTTAAAAAAACCTGTATTTCGATTTAAATTCCTATTTATTTTGAAAATGTTAAAAATATAAAGATGTATTAAATACAGTTGAAACTCGTTTTCAAGATATTGTCAAATTTATGTTAATGTATGATCATATAGTCAAACTTGAACATTAACATTTTCACATAAGGGCTTTTCCAGAATTAAATGTATGGGGGGGTCGGACGGCAGTATAATTAAAATTTTATGCCTGGTGGGTGTTTTCATAAAAAAAATATGATGCCTTGCGGGGTAAAAGCTTATTAAAATTTTATGCCTTGCCGGTATTTCCGTCTACGAACCGAATTTTTTCTTCAACACCGTTTTTCTTCTCGAAATTTTATACATTTTCTGCCCAGATATTTCCTCCCGTCGTATACAAAAACATAAAATTGTCCTTCCCCATGTACCGCACCGAGTCAACATCCCGCAGCATGTAGATTTCGGCGAGCGTCTCATCTTTATCGCAGCAGAAACTGCAGGTCTTTTCAATTTACCTTGATTTGACCTTAAGTTTGCCACTGACAAGCGTGTTGTAACGATTGTAATACACAACCTCCAGACATCATGACCAAGTGAACGTTTTACGCGACTACACAGTTGGACACTCGATACACTGGTGATGTTAATATTAGGCCACACTTAAAAATATCTCTGTTTCCCCTTGCCCGACCATAGATTTTAGAACTGGGTAGGTAGCTTTTTTTTTTTTTTGAAATCCATCAAAAACATACATGTATTGATAAACAGAGAAACTCAACATTTTATTACCTGATATGGCTATTCCAATACAACAACATAATTTATATTACATGTATTAAATGTGTTCAATACTTACTGCATTGCTTGTAAAAGTGTAGGATTGAAAACTAAGAAAAACTGTAAAAATGAATAGTATTTGTATAACATTTATATATAATAAACTGAAATGTGTTTATTTTGATTGACAAATGAAACTGTATACAATATGACTAGTATTAGTAAATCGGACAGCAGTTACTTAAACTGTTTGCATTTAAAAATGCCTACAGAACTATATCAAAAAATGAAACTGTATATAGAATAATAAGTATTAATCTGTTGGCATTATTTAATATAGTGCATTGGCATTTTTAAATGCAACAGTTTTAGTAACTGCAGTCAAATTTTCTAGTATTAGTCATTCTATATAATAATACAGTTTCTGAACATTGTTTATCAAAATAAACTACCAGAAGTAGTACTAACTTGCCCTGATCAAAGATTCACTTGCCCAGATTTTTATTACCAATACACTTTGCGGTAAAATATAAAATAATTAAACATAAATAGACCTAAATGTATTAATATTTATGTAAGGTTAGCTCCCTATAACATTATGCATGTGTAAATCACAAGTTTTAGAGTTTGAACAAGACCGGGAGAAGTGAGAGAAATTCAGGGAGAACTGACTTTGTCTCTATAAGTATGACCAACTTATTAAGTTGTATTTTGTCTTTGTTCTTTATTGACTATCATATCTGTTCTGTCACTCTGTGGCAGTGTGGGAGCAGGTGTTAATTCGAATCATTATTTTAAATATCTTTCTCTTTTCTTACGATAACTAGATGCCATAAAACACTACAATGGCAATGTCAAGCCTATTCAATTCATCCAAGAGAACTTGGCAGTCTATGATCTAGAAAAGTGCAACTAGTAAACTATATTTCAAATATTAAAAAGACAATTTATCTTAATTGTTTTTTCAATACTATATTTAAATCATGACATGACTGCCAAAGAAAATTATACGCTGAAACCACACAACCAAAAAGCAATAAATGTATTACTATTATAGTAATAACCCTACCACATTTTTCTTTACCGTATACTCAATTTAAATATCAACGTTCACGTTTTCACAACAGGGGTCGGGAAAAGCTTTTAAAAGCACTCGTCTGTCAGGCAAGTGGACTGGTAAAAAGTACACATCCGTATGGAAAAAACTCACTTGTCCAAAAAAGTTATAGTAAAATAGTGTCTATTTTGGATTCACAAATAGTAAAAAAAGTGTTTATTTTGGAAGCACGTTGTGATAACCTTATCTTACCTTAAATAGTTTTATGACTTCATTTACAGTAAGTACACCACTAGCTTTAACCGTTATGATCATGCAATAAACATTAAGTTTGTTGATGTTTATAAATCGCTTTTGTTCCGAATACAAGCAGCTTGGGGTAAACATAAAAAGTAAATGCATTCAAGCCTCCGTAACATGTATAACGCAAAAAGACTGTTAATATTCCGGAGACCGGGAAATATTCCGAAGACCGAAAAGTCCGATTTTTAAACCGGTATTAAAAAGCTGCGCATGCGCGTCTCGATACCTTATAAAAAATTATGCCGAATGGTTTCTAAAGAAAATGTCCTTGGGACTCGACAAGAAATTGCATGATAAAGTTATCGTTGATGATCGTTAAATGTCAAATTTACAAATCATATTTACAGCAATGAAATATAGAAAGAATAAATACCGTAACGACTTTGGATCATTACCTTTTTTACAGTTTTCAGATTGTTTATTTTTCGATCTCTGCCAAAAGGTTTACTCGTCCGACGGACTAGTTACTGGCAAAAATCACTTGTCCGCAGACAAAAACCAGTCGTCAGGACGAGTGCTTTTACCGGCCCCTGGTCACAGAAGGAAATTTACATACATGCAGTTCCAATTATTGTAAATCTACGAAATATTTATTAAAATACCAGAACTTAACGCTGTGTGTACCGTGGTCGTAGATATCCGACCAATCATAGCCGTTATTTAAAATAGATTAATTTATGTTCAAAGCTAACCCCCAATCACATTAGAGGAATAAAAATAGATAATTGAATATGCATGAGAGGTTTTTCGAAGTCGCAATATCGGGCATGCGGTAAACACCGCGGGGGTCATTTGTTTCTACTGATTAGTTACGGTCTATAAGCAACAGTTTCACATGTGTTGTATAGAATAGAGATATTTGCAGACCTGTGTATTGTAAAAACTCGCTTGTCCGATTTTTAAGACAAGCCCGGAGCGGTCGAAAATTAAAAAAAATAAAACTCAGAAATTTTCCCGAATAAAATTTTTTTAGTCGGTGCTTTTTTCGTGTGGGTCGGTCGCGCAAGGGGAAACAAACACTATTTTTATTTAGGCCTTAGGAATTGTCTTCAATTAACTTTTTCATCTCAAACTGATTGATCTTTTTTGTTAAGACCGCCATAATATAAATACATCACCCGACAACAACATATGATTTAATTTGTTTGTTTGAAACAAAGTATAATTATCTACCTTCGGACTTCCCGAAAAGGGACAAGAAACATACTCTTAGTCGTGAATAAATTATTAACACGGAAATGTACAATCTAATCAGGTGGCGGAATACACTCGTAGTAGGCCGTAACCACGTCTACTTTATTAAATTGATGCCGATATGCCGTGTCACAAAATTATCTCCTCAAGTAAATTTTACGAATTATATTTCAATATTTGACGTATCGGATATGTTTACAAATACTCCAATACGGATATGAATATACAGACGTGTATATTATTAAATTCCGCAAAAACTACGATTCAACTCTACGGCAGCATTGCTATTATTATATGCATATCCGCGCTGTTTGTCAGATAGTGTTAAACAATAATTTATTCGGCACAAAAAGAAACACCAAGAAATGCAGTCTATTGTGACAAAAAATCTAAATTAGGAGATTGCGTAAGCAGTGAAAATAAAATCCACATTCTCAGATATGTCACCCCACACCCTATACGCCTCATTCTTACCCCAGTGTCTGAAAAAATCATGGCGAAAAGTAGATATTTCTTAACGGTCGTACTAAAACATAAATTGGACTGAAAGTGTCTTTGAGCATCCATAAGCGGATTGTTTGCCATCGGGTGTGCGAAATGAGGTCAAATTAGATTAAACCTTTATCGATAGTAGGGAGTAAATAACATGTGTCATAATAATGTTTGTTTCACTGTCAGAGTGACGTCATCGGACATTGGCACAAGGCGTTAATGAAAGGGACAGCGTGTTCATTCTGTGCATAAATTTAGGCATGTGTAGCATAACTCTCTTTACGGATCGTATCAATTTAATAGTAATTATTTTTTAAGAAATTAGTATACTGAAAATAAACATTTTAGAAGACAACTAGTTACAAACAAACACTAACCTTTAATTATTAATATGTTGTGTTTTTTCTCTTATTTGTTATCTCTTTATTTAATTCTCGACCTGAGGTAATTTGTGACGTAATCACTTGCATATCGGCATTAGATCAAAAGTGTAACGTCGGCGTACTTCAAAGAAAGTAGGCAACCGTCCAGACTAGTAATTTTGGAAGCGTTACAATAAGAAAACATTAAAAAGGGGATTTTAGCCTCTTTTTTATTTTTATTTTGTGCATGGTGGTATTTTATCTAATTAAAATTTTATGAATGGTGGTATATATCACAATTAAATTTTATGCTCTGTGGGTAAAAAAAAAAAAGTGCCGTCCAACCCCCCCATACATTTAATTCTGGAAAAGCCCTAATGGATATACATTTTTATGAGTGAAAAGTAATTCTGATGTGTGAGCATGAGCAAAATTCGATGTCAACAGCTTAATATACCAATTTGTTTTACATTAACTGCCAAGCTCAGAGCTCATTAATACAAACTCTTCCTCACTCCTCTTCCTAGGTATACCAAAGTTTGAAATTTGTTTTTTTTAAAACAATTGGACAGAGCTGGGGATCGCATCAGCAATTTCTAGTGTAAAAGGCAATTCTTTTTCGACAGCACTAATGCCCAGATTTTACATTAACACTGCCATATTTACATTTCACTAACATTTAACGTATCATTCTTAAAGCTACCCCTCTGGGCCGGTATATAGCAAGGACAGTGAAGCTTAAATGCTTATCTCATCAACCTCTCTGCAGTGCCCTGGAAGTGTAAGTTTTACTTAGGCTTAATTTAGCAATATAATTAATGTCTGAATTACATGCCCTTGGACTGTCTAAATCTCAGTCATTTGAACTTGTGTATGCCATAGCACTCTCATTTTTCAATTGATCTAAACAAAAATTTACACTGGGCAAAAAGCTTCAAACAGCATTCCTTCAGAGAGAAAATTTAAGTCCAGCTATATCCCAGCCAGGGGAGAGCAGGTATAACAATGGACTGGTGCTCAATATAACAATTTTTTACCTTTTAACTGTGCCTCTAAATCCTAAACTTCAGCAAGGAGTTGACGGTCTGACAGGACTGAAATAAAAACAATAAATAAACAATTTCTATCTCATTTTCTTCTGGTTGCTTAAACTAATTATAGAGTAATCATCAACAAGGCACTATCATTTACACTTGCTGTATTACTGAATACTAAACATTACATTTCAGATAATCATCTATAATATATTACAAATTCAAATTTTCTTAGACTGTAAAATAAACAAGGCCATTATATGAGTGATGGTAATAACAAGACTTAAGCATACCATCAAATATTTTTAACAATATTTGCTAGAAGGTATGCATTACAGTTAAATGACTCATTTTGCACAATCTTATGTCTTTTTAAACATTTGGGAGCAAGCCCAGAATCTTTTGTTCTGATGGAAGTTATTCAATATATTTGTGTTGGTATTCTACAAAACTTCTATAAAACAATAGGTTTATCTTCTTTTAAAATAGATTGATGCCATTTTAATATTAATATGATAATAAACATGATTTACCAACTGACCAAGTACAAAGCGTAAAAGAATTACACTATCCAACTCAAACATCTTCAGTTAACTATAATTATATCTTAAATCCTCGAATCAGTACAGACAGAGCAAAATGAGCATGTTAACTTACAAAAATCTGATGTCTGGGCAGAATGCTGTATACTACCAATGCTAGGTTGAACCTTCTTTGGTGATAAAAGCCTCTTCACCTTGGCTTTTAATGTTTCAGCTGGAAGTTTCCGTCCAAGAACTAATGATGACAGTGGTGACCTGGAAGGCGGCCGATGACTTGTTGATTTAATTTTTAACGCCTTAATGCCCTCTGGAAACATTTCAACATATTTTTTGAAAATGTTTTTGTTCACACTCTGCGCTGTTTTTTGACGAAACATCTCCAAGCATGCCATGCACAAGGTAAGCAGCGTAACCCAGGGAATTTTCCAAAACCCATCGAAACGACTGTCCCTTATATACACCAAACTGCATCAGGCATTCTCCCAGTAAGTCCATTTCATTTGATGGATTTCCCCCTCTCTGCAGTACAACGTTCCGGGCAGCTGACCGAACATGTTCAGGTTTGTCGGCAGGAACATAAACTCGTCCTTGGTTTTCCCTTTTTACATGAAGAGCTGCTGGAGAATCAGTTAAATCCAGTGACCCATTGGCGTTTTTATTCGAAAATATGGCTCCATTGCTGAAATGACAACAAAAATCTACCGGTTAAACTAAACGCAACTAATGAATGAATAGGGTTTTACGGCGTACAACACATTATAGGTATTTAATGCCAACAGGAAGGAAGATTTCAGGTTCACTCTAGATATACAGAAACAACAAATTGACGTACAGATTAAAAAAAAATACTTCAATAAATAAACATGCAAAATGAACCTAGAACCTTGATACCTGCAGAATTGCCGAGTTTCTGCAAATTCTATTGTATAACTAAAATTGTCACTTCCTATGACATGCACAAGCCACAGTGATCCTATTCTTGCCATCACTAAGAGGTTAATAATTTAACTGCAATAGTGAACATGACAAAAAAATGATACATTGAACGAGACCCATTCAGAGGATTACTACCACTCAGCAGAGATCGACAGTGATTTTTTTCTTAGCTGGAACCACACTGACTAACTATACACAAATAGTCGATGTTTTTACAGGGTAATTTGATAAAAAATTATACATGAAATATCAATAGAGAAAAGATAAAAAGATATACATAGATCAGATCTGTTAAACTGGTTCTTTGTTCAGTCCAACAAAAATGCTATTTATCTGTATAACAAATTTAAAGACGTTTCTGCGGGTTGTTACTGCGCATCGCTACGCGCATAATTCCTTTCTGTTACTTTGAGTTTCGGGGTCTAATGTCGCCGTTTGGTTAATTAAAAGTCGAGTCGCATTAGGATATTTACAAAGCAAAGTATTTTCATTTCGAGATGTCAGAAATGTAAATTTTGTCAAGGAAGCAATCGAAAAGCACGGAAGAGTATATTGTTTTTCGTTCTAAACCACCAGAAGTGCTTGTACATAACGAAGTCGAAGAAACAACTACGAAAATATAATCAATACTCGTAGTGGTAACATTTCGGATAACTCATTTTTCGGATATGGATCATTTGTGAATTTGTTCCAAAGCGCTAAATACATAATGAATTTACCTGAAACAATATTATTCATACCGGGATGGAGAAAAGGAAGAATAAATCTTGAATTTTGACATTTAGCTGACCTGATGCATGTAAAAGTTTGGTATTGAAGGACACTATGGAAGACACTTATATGGGTCAACGTTATACATAAACTGTATATGTGGAAGTATAAGAACAGTGGAAACAAACAAGACACATCAATTAAACAGGAAAAGTCCAATATCATTTGACATCAACACAAAGCAATTGAGTATAAGGTTAGTTGATGTTTTATCATAACTCACTGATCAATATTAATGTATCACATAAAATGATAACTTACTTTATGATTTCTAGAGATGAACAACTATAAAAAGTGATTCATTGGTTGAAAATTTACATCATTTTCATGCCATCGAGGGCTAACAGACGATCACCTAACCACTGTTTCCGGGAATTAACCAGTATTTGAGCACACCCCATCTCCGCAAGTAACTGATAGCTTTCCCCACTTGAATCAGCGGTGAGAGACGATTGATAAAGGGACATAATGCTATATATCTATCATCCTGGAGACTGTTGCCAGGCAGGGATTCAAACAGTATTCTTGCATTGAGTAAATGTTAAAAATAAATTTATACACCGTCATGTTCTGTGTTTCCTGTTAAACAAAAAATCGTTACATGAATTATGAAAATAAGAAACTATTCAACACATTTCAGGAATGCTAAACAGAGGCTCAGGTTACAGATGGATTGAGATGTTGGTGCTTTAAATACCTGTAGTGGTTTAATTAACTATGAAGAGACAATCAATATCGTGACATAGACAACATGTACAGAAACACTAAATGAAAGAGTGACAATCATCAAAAGGGGCCAATGGTAATTATTAATGTAATTTAACCATTTCAGCTTATTTCTACTATGGATTACAACAAAATAATCATGAGCACAACAGATGATCTGAGGGGGATCAAACCTGTGCCTACTTGTTTGGCAAACCCAATATCCGTGCAAATAACTGACAACTTTCCCACTTGAATCAGTGATTAAAGATGAATGAACATGAGACACAATGTTGGAATTTGCATATATTTAAATCATCACAGAGACTGGCCAAGTGGGGATTTGAGCTTACAACCCCTTGACTGCTTGTTACATAACATAACAGTTTCATTCAGTAAAAAAATGTCCACATACATGTATGCAAGTTTATAACCATAAGATTTTGTTCAATGGTTTGAACATAGATATCATAACAGGAATTGCTGCTCAGTTATAGCCCTTGAGTTGTCAAACTATACCCATATATTGTGCTGTTTTATTAAAATACATTGTCGTTATTTTAGCCAGACCGATGAGCTCAGTCAGTAGAGCACGATACTTCTAGCTCAGGGTTGAGAGTTTGATACCTGAGGCTGGTTAACTTACAGTGCTAACTGTCATTCAGATGGGACTTTAAACTGAGGACTTTTATGATGGTGCTATACACCAAGCAAAAGAATTAGGTGAAACATATGATTAGGTTTCTATGATAACTGTTTCCTGCACTATCCCCCACAAACCTAAAAAGTCTAAACTGTTCACTCTTCTGGGTGCATCACCCAAATGAGAAACTGGTGTGATGTAAATTAAGCTTACACACAAACAAACATTGTCATTTATTTCTTTATGTCATATAAGCTTCCTTTAATTTTCAGTGATGAAGTCAGTCAAGTAGTACACCAGGACCAGGCAAATTTATTACAATATGTGTTGCCAGAAGAATGGATTGTGACAGTAAATCAGATACTGGGACCATGTTAACAAAAAGTATTCGAAAAACATATGATGTTTTTCCAGAAGACTAGGAAATGCACATATTATGAAAAATCAAGAACAATCACTACCAGTTCACCAGGCAGTGTTTCTAAAATTTTAATGACAATTCAAAGATTAAAGTTGGAAGTAGCCCAGTACAGGAATAGAAATGTCAAGTTAATGTAATAATAATGGATAACAGTGCGACTACTATAGCCAAGATAAATACCAGAAAAAAATGACTTGAATGGACTCGTAGATAAAACACTGAAGATATTATGTTGAGTAGCAGGTCACTGGTGATCCAACCTTGATTGACAGTACATGGTTTTACCACTAGGCCTCTAACATTTCAAACTTTTACAACTATTGATGTTCATCAATTACCCAGTATATATGAAATATATAAAAGCAATTTAACAGTAATTACATTATAAATTACAAATATTATAATTGCTATTTAGTGCATCATTTAGAAATATGAAAGTTACTTCTGCAATGAAACTTCATTTATAAAAATTACAACAGATAATTTTCAAAATTTTGACAATTTTAGGCCATTTTATGAAAAGGGAAGTTAACATTTAGCACTGTAGCTTGGTAACAAGCAAGGTAACATGTATTTTTTATTTTATTTCATGATATTGTTTGTTGTTGTGCTTCTTTGTAGAAAGAATGAAACAATTCTCCACGTAGAACTTTTTTTTTTTATTGAATTGGTATGAAAATGCATCGATTGCGGCCATTTTATGAAAAGGGGAGGTAACATTTAGCACTGTAACTTTGTAACAAGCACGGTAACCTGTATTTTTTATTTTATTTTCTGATATAGTTTGTAATAATGCCTCTTTGAAGAGAGAATGAAACAATTCTCCGCATTAGAACTTTTTTTATTATTGAATTAGTGTCAAAATGCATCGTTTATGACCATTTTATGAAAAGGGAGGTAACATTTAGCTCTGTAACTTAGTAACAAGCATGAGGACATCTATTTTTTGTTTTATTTTCTGATATAGTTTGGTTTAGTGCCTCTTTGTAAAGAGAATGAAACAATTCTCCCCGTTACAACTTTTTTTATTATTGAATTAGTGTAAAAATGCATCGTTTGCGGCCATTTTATGAAAAAGGGAGGTAACATTTAGCAATGTAACTTAGTAACAAGTAAGGTAACATATGTTTTTTATTTTATTTTCTGATATAGTTTGTTAAAGTGCCTCTTTGTAGAAAGAATGAAATAGTTCTCTGCATTCAGGGCTAGAATTTAACTTTTTTGTGCACTGGCAATTTTGGCCAGTGCCTAAAATTTCAACTGGCCAAATTTGAAACCAACTAGCCAAATCAATTTTCACAGAAACTTGTAGTCCTAAATGTCTAAATAAACCAAAAATTAATTGTTTCAAAGCCTGCATGTTATTTAATATGCATTATTAGCTTTTTTTATTTATAGACAATGGTAACAAGGTTATTATATATGTTAAGGTACAATTCAAAGCAGTAACTTACAAAACAAAATATTTAAAAAAATAAAATTGTCTTTGTTATTAATTATACTACCATAAATAAATGCATACAATGATATATCATTAATAAACACTTTTAACTAAACCAAAATATGAATCATGGATTCAACAATAACAAGAGTTTAATTAATATGGATGATCTGTCGATCGCGGTGGTTTCTACAATTGACACACCATTTTGTCATTGTCAAGTTTGTAGCCCTGTGTGATATTGAGCTGTCGCTCCCATTTCATTACAGTATTAACGGAAGGATTATTTCTCTTTTTTCTTGTTGGGACTCACTTTCATTCGTCGGTTTAATGGAGAAAAAATATGTTATTTTATCAGCCACTTTAACAGCTGACAAAATATGTAAACAATAAATTTGACGGGTTTCAACTTTACTTTTATTTTAAAGAGTGAGTGCGCGATCCATCAAACTAGACGCAGTCTACTCATTATGTTGTTGACGGGTGTTAACTTAACTTCCTTTTTGCAGAATGAACTTGAGATCAAAAACAATTGGACGCAGTCTACACATACAAATATTTAATACATGTCATTGACAATCTTGCTGCTAGTTGGTAATTTGGCACGAGAAGCAAAAGAAATTTGGTAAAATTGACAAGAACTCGTTATTTTTACCAGGATAATACTTGTTTATTTTCAAAAATCAATAAAATGAATGCAATAAGTAATTTTCTCAACTTGAAATCCACTCGCAAAAAAATGCCAGCTTAAGTAATTTCAACTCGCATTTTCAAAATACAGCTCGCATTTTGCGAGTGGCGAGTGCTTAAATTCGAGCCCTGGCATTAGAACATTTTTTTATTATTGAATTAGTGTCAAAATGCATCGTTTACGGCCATTTTATGAAAAGGCAGGTAACATTAAGCACTGTAACTTAGTAACAAGCATGGGGACATATATTTTTTATTTTATTTTCTGATATAGTTTGTTATGGTGCCTCTTTGTAGAAAGAATGAAAAAATTCTCCGCGTTAGAACTTTTTTTATTTTTAAATTAGTGTAAAAATACATCGTTAACGGCCAATTCTATAATCGTAGAAATTTATGAAAATTACTGTATGAAATGTGAAACTCAAAAGAGCATCATGACTTTTTCTGTTTTAGATACTTTATCTTTTGTTACATGAGTGACAACAATATTTTGTTGAAATATATCACTTTGTTAGTAAATTAAACAAGATTTGTAACTTACACCAATTTGCTGTTTTTTCTTTAAAAAATGTAAAACGGTGTAGTTTAAAAATAGTTATAGCAAAAAAACAAGCATTGGGACCTATTTTTTTTTTAGTGTTTTAAACTTGTCTTACTTCAAAGTACTTGTGTGCAAAATTTAAAAAAAATCTCCGCGCTAGAACTTACTCGAAGAAACGTCTTTAAAATAAAAAATGGGCGACTGCTTCCAACATCCGGATTTCGTTTTGTATTCCATTCATCATATTCATTGGAACCATAATTTCCTCATCCTTGCAAGTGACAGATCTTATATTACTCGAGTTGGAATTGTTCATCAATACTCACAATAGTAACAAGTGAAAGACTACCATTCTTAGAACTAGTTCCCATCACTTTCTTTCTTCAAATTTATTCAGTAACAAGGGACACCACTCTACATATTTTATGTCAAAACTCATAGAATAGAATAACTTCCACCGATTCAGCACCACTGCAGGTAAAAAATAGGTCACAAAGCTGAGCAGAATTATAAAGCAAAATCAAAAATAATTTAAGAAAGCTGGTGCACAGACTGGCTAGTGGTAGAGTATCATGGCCCAAGATCAGTCATATGTACGATCTGATCTTACTTCAGAGCCATGTCCTCATGCGCTCAGTATAAGAAGAGGGAGTATGATTTTAAACAAGTCGTAAGAACTTGACAAATGTAAAATTAATATGTTTAAAACTAACCTTTAAATAACTTTGGAACTGGTAATTGATATGGTTGTATCTTTCAAAACTTGTACCAGGAAAGATCAGCCACTAGTCCTGGGTAATGTACTGCTACCAGAAAAGACTGGCTATGTCCTGGGTAATGTGCTGCTACCATGATCACATCAAATTGCCACTACCATTTAGATCTGTTAGGTATACAAAAACAAATCGGTCACATAAATATAAAAATAAACAAAAGAGGACATTAAGAAGAGCTGCTCGATAATAAATAATAGCAAAGGAAATATATTTATTAAGATAGTATTAAACATACGTTGCAATATTGACAGCACATAAAAAAGTATCTGTTTTTTCTGATCAGTATGATAAACAAGTTTATACCTAAAAATATTTTTACATTAGTAGTACCGGTACCTATTTTTATGCTTTAATAAACAAGCAGCAAAAAATGTGAAACATATTTCAGAACTGGTTTATATAAATTGTAATATTTGTACGGAAACTGTGTTGAAAGAACAGCCACTTTGTGACCACTTATGGATGAGAAAATAATAAGCTAGCAATCATTGTTTGATTCATGATCGGGAATCAAATATGCACTCCCATAGTGTAAATAGGACTGCTGACCGTTAAAAGGAAACAAAATTAAAACTGGGACAGTTGTGCAGTGGATAGAGAGCTAGTAATTAGAGGTTGCAGGTTTGATCCCCGGCTCAACCTGATGTCATCTAAAAAAACAAACCAGGACTGGTTCTACCCAGAAAGCAGCATCAGGACTCATTCATATAAGCTCTGAGCTTACTCCACATTTAATTTAAAATATATTGATATAAAGCTGAGAGTAAAAAAGATAGAAAGTTGTAAATTCAATGTGCAGTCATAAACATGTGCATATATAAAAATCTCACTTAAGGCCATCCTTATAAAAAATCTTTCTTTGCTGTGCTCTGACCCGGTATTTTTGATGTGGGTAGGTAGGTAGCTATTTTTTTTGTGCCAAATTTTGATTTTGCATAGTCATTTTAAAGAAAAATGGACAAAAATCATTAAGAATTTTTTTAAAATGCTTTCAAAGTCGATTAAAAAGTTTGTGTAGCTGCAGGGCACTCGTTTGGCCGATTTTGGGGCCGAATATCGGCCCCATTCCCCTCCTAAAATAATGTTTTTTTTCCCCTTTCTAAGAAAAAAAATCCCCTCGAAAACAAAAATAAAATCAGAAGGAAAATCACGAAGCTACTCGTCAGCCGGACGCAAGAACGAATAGTTTTGAGTAGGAATCCAGTAAAACATTCACGAGTCTTCTCCCTTGATTGACTGTCCAATGAATTTTCACGTAACAAGTTGGTATGGATTCATTCGGGTTTTTCAGATATTGCCCTTAGCAGTACAATCAAATACATTACCGGCAAAAAATTACATCGAAAAACAGCAGATAATTGTAAAAAAATGGACATCTTATCCAAACAGCAAGCAAAACATAATTTAGAAAAACCCAGGGATCCATCCCACTACAAGCCCACTAGAGCCTCAAAAATCCTCTGACGTGCCATGTTCTGATTCCCAAAAACGTAAAGCCTCGCGGTCTGAAGCTGTGTCCAGTTCCGATTCTGACGGCGAATCAGACATTGTCCATGTTGATAAGAAATGTCATGTATTTGTTCCTGATAATAGGTTGTTTGACACAACTAGATATGAACTCTCTTTCAAGTGGTATTATAGTGCCTCTAAGGAAGGTTACTGCTGCAAAAATTGTGAATTTCTGTACAGTAGTACTATAACTGATGAGACAACTGCATATATTTCACGTGGAATCCAATTAGGCACTTTCCCTGTCATGTCATACTTTGTGCTTCTTTCAAGCCTAATACCAACATCAACAGCCTTTGTTGAGAGGGTGTTCTCTCTGATGAACAGTATATGTACACCTCTTAGATTGTCTATGAGCCAGGAAACACTTGATAGTATTATGAGGATTGTCCATGAAGGGGCAACATCAATAAGTAACACACAACTTGAGAAGGCCATTGGCCATTTTACTTCAAAGGCTAGTAAAATTGACATATTAGGATGTGTCACTGAGATGTTTTAATCCATGGAAAAAATAAATAAATATAGAAGAACAACTTGCATAATCATTTGTTGTATTTGTCAGAAAATTATTATGTACCTGTTGGAAATGATTGAAAACAGTATTAACTAGAGCTATCACTGAAGGTGATGAATACCCCCGAACGCCGCCAAGACAGAAAATGGTTTACCATTGTATGAAGTTTGATGAAATTCCATCCAGTACTTTAAAAGTAATGCTCCGGACAAGGGAAATATATCAAAGGGCAATAACTCTGTAATTAGCAAGAATAGAGTTATGTTTCTTGTACACTGCACTTCCTCTCATTATATTCTACCATTGTATGAAGCTTGATGAAATTCCATCTGGTACTTTTCAAGTTATGCTCCGGACAAGAAAAAATATCAAAGGGCAATAACTCTGTAATTAGCAAAAATAGAGTTATGTTTCTTGTACACTGCACTTCCTCTCATTATATTCTACCATTGTATGATGTTTGATGAAATTTCATCCAGTACTTTTCAAGTGATGCTCCGGACAAGGAAAATTGCAACGGACAGACCGACCGACCGACAGACCGACCACAGGGTGACTCCAATATACCCCTCAAACTTCGTTTGTCGGGGCTATAATAAGTGTGAAAAGAAGTAATATTTATATGGCTAAAAATAACCCTATTAGTCTTAAAACGTTGAAAAATTCCCCTTCCAGAGGGTATGGGTACCTGTCCCCTAAAGTTGTCTAGTGCCCTGAGCTGCAATTTTGAGCGAGTAGGCAAACAATTTATTTTATAAGGACGGCCTAAAATCTATGTTTACCAGAATGATTGTGAGACCCATACTAGATTGTATGCAATTATGTATTGGTGCATTTGGGGCATCATGCAGGGTAGAAATAATTGACAAATTATTTGTTTAAACTTAAAGATGAGGTTCAGGTTGCAGTGGAGTATCTAAATGACAGGAGATCATGATCATATTAACTTTGGTCTCATCACAGTATTGTAGTGAATGTACATAGGTCACTTCTTATATGGTTCCTTTTCCTGGTTAAGCACTTCGAAGGGTTAAAGGGCATTATCCATTCATAATCCCATGGCTATGGTTTGTTCAGGCCTTCCTGTAGCTTGGCAGAGTCGTCTATAGACTTGATCTACCAGAAGATGGGGTTGTCGTCACCAAAGAGCCGAGATGTGGAATTTACTCTGTCCAAAATATCGTAGATGTAAAGCAGGAAGAGTAGTGGTCCGAGAACTGTGCCCTGTGGCACAACAAAAGTGACAAGAGTGGCATGTAGCCTTAAACCAGGAACTGTTGGCTTCTACCTGTCAGAAAGCTCTGGATACGAATCAATACTAGAACCCTGATCCCAAATCCTCTCTTACAACAGCCTTGCTGTTTAGCTAGCTTTTATTGCGACATGCTTGAAGTGTAACAACAGTATTGGAAGCTAGGCAATGAAGTAAGGTTTAGTACTTGGATGGGTGACCTCTGTCACTAGTATAAACAGATCATATATTTATCTTATGTGTAATTAGCTCATGAAATGAAAAAGAAACACTGTAAAACTAAATACTATAGTGGTGACTTTATGTTTTTATGTCTCTGATTATAAGTAATACTAGTTTTTATAACTACGTTACGAACAGGCAAGTTGGGTGGGGTATGGTGAAAATTAAAAGCGCGCTAAAAATCAACTGAAAATGTAATCACAAAACAGAACGTGTGGAAATTCATTTATTTTGATGAAACACTGTAGGAATTCAAATCAAATAAACGATTATGTCTATTTTCACATTAAACACTTTAAAAAAACAACCAAGAAGAAAATTTGCGAGTTCAGCGGCGGCACGATTTACCCAATACTACCCAATACTACCCAATACTACCACATACTATCTCAAACCAGCTATAAATACACTTAATTTAAGTGTGTTATGTTTATTCTTGCTTTATCTTTAAAAATTGTCTTTGATAAAAGATTTAACATACATTATTATTGACTTCTTTTATCTATTTTATTCGGCAGATAAACGGTTATTCATACGAAATACTTATCAGTGATAATCACTCAATGTGCGCTGATACATATTTCACTACTTTTGTGTTAAAAATTTTCGCATAGTATAAATAAGAATGGGATTAAGAAGGCTACAAATATATAGATGTATCTCCTGTATTTTGTATTAAAAGCAAAATATACCCAGGAATTTTTAAAAAAAAAAAAATTTTGTAATGAAATCATATTGTTTTATATTGGCAAAATACTGAAAACAAACATTGCCTATGGATGGTACCCTCTGTTTTGTGAATTAATGAACTTTATCGTTTTATGAATGATGATGCATCTGAAAATGACAATAATCATGGCAAGAAAAGGAAAAAACATAATACTTGGAATATGCAATCATAATTTATTTGTGCTTTTGTCATGTATGTTCAATGGTACATATATATAATATATATATATATAAAGAAGACACAAGAAACCAATAAAACATTATAAAACTGTATTTTTGTTTAAACATATCACACCCGCATGCATGCACGCGTCAAAGTCTAAATCCTTTATATTACTAGTCATTATCAATTTTTAAACAAACGAAACTGTAAATTACTAAACATGTTAGTTAATTCTTAATTACTGTCCTGAAATCTGGTCAAAATTGAATGTTAAAGATATAATAATTACCCACAGTAGCCATTATAAATTGATTGCTAGATTATTCCTTTCTTCTTAAAAACGGTGGGGGGGGGGGTAATATTTTTTTTAATTTTTAATTTTTTTGAAATGTTTTTTTTTTTCAAGGAAATAAAATTGGTCGGGGTGGCATGGAAATTAGTGGGCGGGATGGTAATATAGCAATTGATTTTTTAAAACCTTAACGAAATTGTCTAAAATTCTTATTGATAACTGATGTACAAACTTAGGTGGTGTAGACAGAGAGTAGAGCGACTACTTTTGAGAATTATGTTGCAAATAGATATGAACCGTAATTAGGTTGATATCTTAAAATTTCATAGAATGTTGTCAAAATAATTTATATTATCCTAAAATGACGCAAATAACAGCACAATGGTCTGAAATGGATCACAATAAATTATTCTTGACAATCTATCAACTGTACAAACTATATATTAAGTCGTTTATTATCAGTCTCACCAATGTATATACAATTTACAATAACATAAAATCACAGACGTCATACAATATACCATGTCACTCTCAAAGGAATTACAAGAGACTGGGGAAAATTATGTTGTCTCTCGTAAAAGTATACAGCTTTTAAAACATCAAAAGAAAAGTTATAAGTCATAATGTACACAGTGTTTGTTAATTAACAAACTTTTATACCTATATATACATTTTTATTTGAGCTATAGTTGTTAATCCTGAGCCAAATGCACCTGTAACTATGGAAACACCATGCTCTAAAAATTTACTAAAGGAAACTTATGAAAACTGCACAGGAATGACGAAAGAAGTGGTTTAGGGTTTAGGGAATGTCAACTGATATTATTAGTATCAAGGGCATCATGTATAGAGCTATGCAAGACGATTAACTAAAATATATTAAACACCGTTCACCTAGATACCTGTGCAGCTACATTCTTTTTAAGTCACCTACCATACCAGCAACAAAATAGTATTGTTGCGGGGTCTACGGCATACTCTAGTTTGTTGATATTCTTATATTGACAATTACTGTTTGTATGTGGTATACACGGTTGCTAACGATATTGTCTGACAAATAAAATTTTACCATAGCAACTGAGCACAGTTAGTGAGCACAGATATACAATCAACAGAAATCAATCCTGTTTAAGGTTCAAGTTGAGTCGGACACTTATTATACCACTAGCAAATTTATTTGCGCTATAAGCAAATATAGGTATTTCATATACATGTAGTAAACTACCAAAATAACACTTATACACTCAATACCACTGTTTTAACTCATCATTTGGCTGCACACGGTAGAGTAAAACAATTAAAATCTTGATAATTAAAGCGTCAACTTTTAATCATCAAAGAAAGTCCCATATAAAGTCTGCATCAATATTAGCAAATAAAAATATTCAACTAAACAACTAGTTAAAATAAAAGTAAAAATATCTATCTATATATATATATATATATATATCATCTTATCCGGCTCGGCAAAATGATTTAGTTCAAAGTGCGAGGGTAAACAAATACTTATACATACATACTAAATGTTTCGCGGTTGCATTTCCATTATTTCAGAATTGACGTCATTTGACTGAAAGTTCATGTAACTCTGGGCGGACCCACGAAGAAAGCGGAGAAGAATGTGTTAGAAAGTTGATATTTGCTAAGGCTGTTTCTAAGCATAGCTCCTTTTTAGTTTGTAAATAACTCGTTCAGTATTGAATCAAGGGCGCAGTGTGTGCAATGTTATTAACGCATGCGCAACTTCTTAATATTTTATAACGAACTTAATAATTAAATTATTTTGTGGGTTGTTTTAAGTAACAGAGACACGCGTTTTAAAATTGAAGCAATTTCATTGGTTGTTAAATGAGGTTAAACACCATTCGTACAAAATGTACATTCAATTAATCTGCACGAAAATTATACTGACTATATTGAGGGCAATGTCTCAACCAGTGATATCCCTTATAACCATTATAAATAGTTGTCGGGTAGAATACTTTTTGGATTAGGAGAGAGAGAGAGTTTAAACATGCCAAAATAATTTATTAAAATCTGTAACTTGGGCTATGCGCCTATAGTATCTAGAATTACAGCTAAAAACATTAAAAAACACTAAAAATCATAATTTGAGCTAAACCGTATTTGACACCGGAATTTATCTTTCCATAATGCACAGAGAGTGCGTGACACAACTGGATGTCAGATGGTCAGCTAAGAAGCATGCATCATAAATCTTATTTATAGAATTAAATATTTAAAATTATTATTATTACTGTCACTTCCAATCTATAAATTGGAAACTTTTCAAAATAACTGTAAATGTTTCAAGGATACATGTTACAACATAATTTGGCTTTTAGTTCAACCAGGTCATTGTAATAATTAAGTGGACCACTGATATGGAAATTAAAGAGTGATAAAAACATTGTTCGTTTTTCACGCTTGTAATTGCTTGCTTGATTATCATTAGTCCGTTTAATTGTTGACTAGATATTTCATTTGAAGCTTAAGTATTTTTATAAACTCTTTGATGAACCATTATTCCTTATTAATGATTTTGTCTCTAAAAAGACATAGTTTAAAATAGTTATATGTTATATAATGTAGCGAATTATAACATTAATACACGCTTCTATATAATTACGACCTATGGTATACACATGACATGTGTAATTGTTTAAATAACAGTCGATTATGTCACGTGCCATATCCTTAATTAATATAATATACCTATACCACATGTGGCGCACTTACATACTGCCTACTGTTTATGACAGGTATTAGTTATGCTTCAATGACTTCTGTTTGCAATTTGCAAATGCCAAAATAGTGATACGAAACAATCTTCTCTGTTTCAATAATCCATGTTAAAGTTTTAAAAGATACTGAAAGTAAACATTTGTGTATTTGTTTTATTATTGTTGTTGTTCAATATGTACGACCGAATTCATACATATAATAAAACAATTTAAGACCTTACTATTTTTAAAATCAATAAAAAATTACATTTGACGCAAGTATCATCTATAAAATTAAACGGACTGGTGTAAAATCTGGCGGTAGTGTTAAATTTGTTTTTTTTAGAAAGAGTAGCTGGTGGTGCATACTAACTTCTTTATTTATCAACTGATTTAAAAATGTTTGTACATATAAAGCATAGAATAACTACTTAAACCGAAAAGATAATTAAAATCAAATGAATATGATACAGACAGTAGAAAAGAGCTGGTCATTAAATTTAAATGTAGGTAATGAAAATTTATTTCGAATTAATATTTTGCTGGTGGAAAATCCTTATAGTTTCATTTAAATTTCTTTTACATGATTGGCATGCTTATGTTTTATAGTTTTTTGTCATATAAACAAAATTAAAATCAGATTAGAAATAAAGAAGTTATGAAGTGTTGAAATTGAACAATTATTTTACCTACAATTGTGCCCATCGGGCGATAGTGGTAAACGGTTTCCTTAGTAAGGGAGAAAGGTGTGAAACAGAATCCGCCGCGCTATGTACAAATGTATATATATATATTTCTTTCAGATTCCTTACAACTTTTCAAACAAGCCCTGTAGTAGTTCAAAAGCATTGAAAATAAAAAAGCATACAAGTGTTTGTTTTTATAACATAATTTTAATAATTCAAAACATAATTAACTGATTGTCACGTAATAACCATGTTTGTAAATATACGGAAAATACCAACTGATTAATTTAAAGGCAGTGTGTATTTAGTTATATGAAATGGGAAAACAAGATCACTGACACGTCAAGAGTTATGAAGTCGACTTATAGTAACTGTTTTCTAACAGTTGAACAAAAGATTTATAAACTAAAAATAGTAATAATGAAAAACAAGGGAAAAAGGGTAAAATATATATTTTTTACTTTATGATTTTTTAACCATTAGTCAAACTTTATATAAGCCAATCACGTAAAGTAAATATTGGCTTATCACCTAATTAATGACGGGGCAACAATGTATACAACATTCACACATGTCACAGGTAAAACCAAATAGCGTGAAAACCTGTTCCGGTAGTGTTTTTGGATGGCATATCATTAATCCTATTTATTGGATGGCATGTCATTAAACAACAGACCGTATCAAACTAATCCCACTGATCTCTCCGCAGATAGTATTTTATTATTCATATTATATAAAGTAGTGAATTGAAACATTAAGATATGGATGCAGAAGCGTTAAAAATATTTTCACACATATAAGAATATCAACAAACTAGAGTATGCCGTAAAACCCTTATAATATCATGTTTGTTGCTGGTATAATTAAAAAATATCGTAAAAAAACGAATCCCCTCAGATCAGATCTGCAGAGAAGTGATTAGCAGAGGTTGGTCACTATATGTTTATTTAGTAGTCTTGTGTAATTCTATAATGAATATCCTGGTATTTCCCAACCATATATTCCCTAGAACCGTACTCAATGCCGAGTAGTGAATACGGAGTTGCCATATTGTACCGTAGTCAACTTGATCTACATTACTATTTCAATGATTATTAGATATTATAATCATTATATAATAATATAAACATGTAAATTGACTGATTGATTGATTGATTGATTTATTGATTATTTAGCGTCATTTTTATGCCATCGAGGGCGAACTGTTAACGGACGAACTGTTAACCTAACCACTGTTTCCTGCGATTAACCAGTACTCGAGCATATCTCGTCTCCGCAAGTAACTGATAACTTTCCCACTTGAATCAGTGGTGAGAGACAAATGATAATGCGACACAATGTCGTATATCAATCATCACGGAGCCTGTTGCCGGGAGGGGGATTCGAACTTACGACCTCTGGATTGATAGTCAGATAGTAACCGACAGAGCTAAGAGAAACATTATATTTATGGTCAAGCTACCAATGAATCATATAATTAATAAGATAAAAAACACTAATATATGTACACATAAATTATGAAAGTCAATCTTTTTGAATTTAGTATAATGCTGACGATTCTCCGCCTAAAAATCTTTAACAATTAATACTTGGACGGAATATTCCTTAATTATATTTTAATCATATATCACAATCCGTGATTTGCCATTTTGTATCTTTTCTGCTCACAAAACAAAGATTCAAAATTCAAAATTCTTAATTCAGTAATTCATTTAATGTTTCTAATTACATACAAATTCAAATAATAATTGTGACACATGACACGCAGATAATAAATCAATATTTTGTTAGATTCTATCAAATTTGAAATATTACGTTATTTAAATACATACATTTGTTACTAGTTTCTGAGGTTGGACAAATATAAATAAAACACTTTGTCAAATATATACTTGAGTATATCAACAAATAAACATAGATGCATATATAATGTATTATGATTATACAAGGAATTGCAAGCACTAAAAGCTTGATCAATTTAACATGGTTGAATACTTCTTACTTTGCATTAACGCAATATGAATGACGAAGTGTTATTAAAGAAATAATAAATACAACCGCACACATCCACATGAACGCTCGCACACACGTTCGCACACGCACGCACGCACATATTCATGTAAATTTAAGTTGAAAAGCGGGAATCATAATAATTAATGAAATCAAATATGAAATTATAAGAACGCACGCACCCATCGGTTATCTATAAGAATTTTCGTTAAGGCCATAATAAATCAATTGCTAGTTTATCATCCTGCACCCTAATTTTCATGCCGCCCGACCCATTTTATTTTCATAAAAAAAAAAAAAAAAACATTTTAAAAAAATTAAAAAAATATATAAAATTTTGCCAATATAAAAGAATATGATTTCAATGCAAACAAAAAGGTTGTTTTTTTTTTAAAAATTCCCCGGGTATATATCGCTTTTAATACAAGACACAGCAGATACATCTATATATTTATAGCCTTCTTAATCCCATTCTTATTTATACTATTCATGCGAAAATTATTTTTTTAAAGCTTAATTATCGTTACTTTGGAACACAAATGTAATGCGATATGAATCAACGCACATTGAGTGATTATCACTGATAAGTATTTCGTATGAATAACCGTTTATCTGCCGAATAAAATATAAAAAAAAGTCAATAATAATGTATGGTAAATCTTTTATCAAAGACAATTTTTAAAGATAAAGCAAAAAATAAACTCAAACACACTTAAATTAATTGTATTTATAGCTAGTTTGCGATAGTATGTGGTAGTATTGGGTAAATCGTGCCACCCACGTTCAGATGAAAAAACTGCGCGCCCAATTTCAGCGAAAAATGTTACATTTTTTTGCAATTATGAATAAGTATGTGAACTTGGACACAATAACATCAAACTTACCCATTTGTGTAAATTTTGTGTAGATAACTGACAATATTCTCGGACTGAAATCCAGTTTAAAAAGTATGTTTTCAACAATATTGTCGCAGTTTTCCATTCGCGTCCATTGCTTGCAGGCTCTGTGTAATGACGTCATTCAATTCGTGGTAGGGACATCGTGGTAGCGTTCAATGATGCGATTGGTCAATACTACCACGATATCTACCACGAAGATGCGTTGGATGTAGCGCTAATCGGGCCCGGCTGGAAAAAAATAAGTTATTAAACAAATATTCAATAACATAATTAGAAAGTACCGAAAATAGTTACAGGCTAGCTTGTTTATATCTCCAATATGATATCACTTACCTCTCACCTCTAAGGTCGTAGGTTCGAGTCCAGCTCGCTCCAAAATATTTATGTGAAAAGTGTCCAGTTACTGGCGGAAGGAGGGTGGTTCTTCTCAGTCTGACTCAGTCTGGGGTTTTCCCCCACCAGTAAACTGGATATGCCATATATAACCCGACTCAGTCTAAGGTCTTCCTCCACCATTAAACCGGATATGCCGTATATAGCCTGACTCAGTCTGAGGTCTTCCTTCACCAGTAAAACTGGATAAGCCATATATAACCTGAAATGTGTTGAATATGACGTTAAACCCCATTGAAAAAAAGATATTGTATGCATCCAATGTGATGCCATTTTAGTAGGAAATAGGTAAATACAATAATTAATTGAAATAAACGTAAAACTGCGAGTTTAAAATAGCAAGGCGCTGGGTTATGGAGTGTTTCAAATTATTCTAAAATAGCGTGTTTGATATCAAAATCATATAAGATAAAAGGATATTGTTGCTTTTGTTGATTTTTCTTTTATCTTCGTCTCCATTTTATCGTCATATACACGCTACGGCAACGTTATAGCAATAATAACTCGTATAACGCAATCTGCTGTGATATTATACTGATGGGCCATAACATCTAGACATGGTGAACCGGAATGCGTGTATTGTAAATATGCTGTGATAATATACTGATGGGCCATCACATCTAGAACACGGTGAACCGTAATGCGTGTATTGTAAATCTGCTGTGATAATATACTGATGGGCCATCACATCTAGAACATGGTGAACCGGAATGCGTGTATTGTAAACCCGTGTGATATTATACTGATGGGCCATAATATCTAGAACATGGTGAACCGGTATGTGTGTATTGTAAACTTGCTGTGATATCATACTGATGGGCTATCAAATCTAGACATGGTGAACCGGAATGCGTATGTTGTAAATGTTGGTAAGAAATTGAGCGTGTATGATCTAGAAAGCTTGATCTTCCCTGATCCGATGCATGTGTACGTGCGTGGTAACATATTTAAACTTCATAATTCATGGAAGATTGAAATTATTCAAATTCTCTTGTAAATAAAAGTCTGTATTATTATTATTATTATTATCATCATCATCATCATCATCATCATCATCATCATCATCATCATTATTATTATTACAATTATTATTATTATTATTATTATTATTCCTCTCTCTCTCTCTCTCTCTCTCTCTCTCTCTCTCTCTCTCTCAAATTGCAATTTAATTCCATTATTCTAAACTTAACATATCTGAACAGCTACAATAAAAATGAGCACACTCGAATTTAAAAAGTTCAAAGTTTATTTTAAGTTTACAGCTGTGTTTTTCATGTTACACAATGGAATCACAGTCCGCCAAATATATATAGAGACACCCAGTGTCTGGGTTCACAATAAGATCAGCCGAGTGAATTAAATAACAAAACAGTGGATTTATTGCAAAATGTCACGAGTTTAATCTTATCAAAACGTGAACATACATTGTTAACAATTAAAGACTATGTACAGCTGAATAGCGGATTTTTAAACTTTAAATGACGGAACAAAACGACATCGGTAGGATGTAAAAATAGTTGGAAGTTGGAATTAGTTTGCTGGTGTTGCTTCAACGCTAATCTTATTATCATTGCATGTATTAACAATGAGTTCGGTGTGTCTTCTTACATTATTTACATTTTGTTTGCTTCCGGTGGCCACTGTTGCACAAAGCGGAACTGACGTGAAAAACTTGATAACCAAGTTATTTACCACAGATACATATAACAAGAAGGTGCGGCCCCTAACTGACCAGTCTACTGCTTTGGTTGTATCTGTGGATTTCTACCTAAACTGTGAGTCTAATCTTAACAACAAAACTCTAATGTCAAGGGGAAGAACCTACGTTACACGCATCGATAAACACGGAGACGGAACGTTGTTTCAAAAGCTGGTTTAAGTGATTTTTCGACCGTCTTGATTTTAGAGAAATACATTTCCACTTTATATAGATCAGTGCGATCTACACAATTCCAGATTACCAGTTGCGCTTCATTCCAAATGTAAACGTTACAGGACATGACGTTCGACTGTTTTGAGGTAATCTGGAATTTTGTAGGTCGCACTGAATAGTAAATCCGTGAAAAAGATCCTCTTATACTCAGACGGTCGATGGAAACTACAAAATCTACACATGTACCCAAAATTGACACAAAAAAATTACTTAAACCATCTTTTGAAACAACGTGCCGATACCCGCGTATTTAGCGGTGCGCCTGATGTAGGTTTCCATCTTAGAATATGTGGTTGGGGAAACTATTCTAATGTTGTAGTCATTTATCTTTGTTAATTATAAATTACATTTAAATGTTCTTTTTAGCAAATTACTTGTTGGTCCATAATGGTTTTGTTGATAAGTAATTTTGAATTGTTTTTTTTTTGTTGTTGTTAGAAATCAATTATAATAAATAGATAAATTTGAGAGCACTGTTTATTTCTATCACCACGCATTTAACACTTTTAGTATCACAGAAGTGTCGGTACATCGAACGTGGTTAGTTGGGTACCATCTGATGATAACTTGTTGCGAATGATGCCGCATACATTAACACTTTCGGTCATAAAGATGTCAAATTTAACTAAAATATTTTGTTCGATATTTTTGTCAAGTTTTGGTATCATTTTCTTACCAAGAAAAATAGTGGGTAGGAGTAACATAAAGTAGTATAACAAATCAAAAGAGAAAATTGTCTAGTTATTTATTTCGATCAGTTTTGCAGATCAAGGACTTACACTGAATTAAAGTGAAACAAAAAAAATGTGTAACTGTCCCAAGTAATGGTTTTATATGTTTCTGTAAACAATATAAATAAGTGTGTTTTTTTTCTCCTTTAGCAAGAATATTTTAGAGAAATCCTTAGTTCCCAGTAGGTGTTTTTAAAGCATCTTCGGATATCCACGGGGGTCAATTCCGATACTTTCCATCCATCACCCGTGGGAGCTCGTTCTGCGTCGTTTTAGAACAAAATACAGCTAAAATTAACGTTTTATCAAAACGGCGTTTACATGAAACTAACGTTGCGATTGGACAATGTTCCGTTCATGAAATCATGAAGGAACCAATCATATGGTTGCATCGTGGCTTGGTAGAAACGACGCAAAACTAGTGCAACGGGTGATAAATGGGGAGCATCGGAATGGACCACACGTCGGTATCCGACGATGTTTTTAAAGATAAGCATATCGAATACCCATCTTTATTATGATGCAGTTGTTTAATTTAAGTTTCATACGTTTAATAGAATATCTTAATAACCTCATTGTCATCAAAACTAACAAAATATTACACTTTGGACTATGGTGTCATCTTGAAAATTCTGAGATAGCGCTGAAAGGAGCAAGTAAGCATAAGCATACCTATTTTTAGATCAATTTCATCTTCTATGGAAAATATCATATTTAACAGAATTTAAAAAAAATCTCACAACTGTCCTTTAGTTACGACCCAGTATCCTTATGAAATTTCTTGATATTCATTATTGTGTTTTTTCTATATTAAGCCCATACTTAATTTAAAAATAAGCTAAACGAGTCTTTGTAATATACTGAATGGAACAGCTAACATGACACCTGACATTCTATGTATCTGACATTCTATATATCTGACATTATTTGTATCTGACATTCTATGAATCTGACATTCTATGTATCTGACAGTTTATGTATCTGACATTCTATGTATCTGACATTCTATGTATCTGACATTTTATGTATCTGACATTCTATGTATCTGACATTCTATGTATCTAACATTCTATGTATCTGACATTTTATGTATCTGACATTCTATGTATCTGACATTCTATGTATCTGACAGTCTTTGTATCTATCATTGTATGTATCTGACATTCAATGTATCTAACAGTTTATGTATCTGTCATTCTATGTATCTGACATTCTATGTATCTGACATTTTATGTATCTGACATTCTATGTATCTGACATTCTATGTATCTGACAGTCTTTGTAGCTGACATTCTATGTATCTGACAGTTTATATATCTGACATTCTATGTATCTGACATTCTATGTATCTGACAGTTTATGTATCTGACATTTTATGTATCTGACATTCTATGTATCTGACAGTCTATGTATCTGACATTCTATGTATCTGACAGTTTATGTATCTGACATTCTATGTATCTGACAGTTTATGTATCTGACATTCTATGTATCTGACAGTCTATGTATCTGACATTCTATGTATCTGACATTATATATATATTTGCTTTTGGAGGTCAGGTAAATTGGGTGGCTTTAAATACCGATACTGTCGCCTGTGTATACATTTTGGCTATTCTGAATCTGTCATTAACACAATGAACACATACAATGATAATTTCATATGTCAATAGCAATCATCGAGTTTGACGAACAAGAAGAGAGCTTGACAACATCCGGGTACCTGTCTTTAGTTTGGAATGACGAGTACCTGGTTTGGACCAGTGCAACATATAATGGAATAACGGACCTTTTCTTGGTAAATTAATTTGTTTTTCTTTACTAATACACTTTTTGAGTCTGGTATTTTATTCTCTGACTTGCGTTCTGTGGTGTGCGTCCTTGTCATTATGTCTTTACACTGCCCACTACATACGAAACTATCTAACCAATGAAATGCCATTACATCTAGGCTGCGATCAGCACCGTTAAACAGCAAACACGTTTAATGCCTGGTTCCCGAAAATTAACCAATGAAATGCCATAACACCTGGGCCCAGCTGTTCAAAACTTGGTTGGGTTAAAGCTTAACCCTGGGTTAAGTGAAATTTTCAAATCACGATATTTTGAGATTTATAGCATTTTAGGTTATTGTTTTATTGAAAATAATGAAAATATGCCATTTTGTTTCTAAAAATGCATTTAAATTGCCATAAAATGATTAAATATAGAAAATATTGTGATATAAAATAATGTAAATAAAGTGACATAAATACACCAAAGTGGTCAACGTTGAATATATCCGTTATTGTGAAATGTAAGTCACCATACTTTTTTTTTGTATTTGAGTTACATTGTTACACACAACCTTGGATAGGGTACACTTGTTTAACGTCATATAGGTGGTTACATTCACTGACTATTTATGGGAAAGACAGAATGATTGTTGTACTGAGTTTAAATATAACATGCAGTATGGTCAATTGCCAAGTTTGTCAAAAGAAAATAACTATTGAAAGGAAATGAAATATATTCGATAAAATTGTTTTGTAATTTTGCTTTCAAACTAAGTAAACCTCATATTTGTTTATGAAGAAAAGAAACTAGATATAGAATTGATAACTCTTACTTTCTTTGTTAATGTCAATGCATAATTTAGTAATATCTCTCTAATTAGTTTATTTTTTCGTACATTTTTCATATCTATTTATAAATTCATTATTTCGATCTCCATATAGTTTCCCTATTAACTTTAACATAGATCATATGGTGACTAATTGGTAACTTGTGTCATGTACTTGTTTAAAATGTTATTTTTATCTAAATGTAGTGTATATACCGATGGCATTGTAAAAGAATTTACTTACTTAGTCTCTCTCTCACTCACTTACTCACTCACTCACTCACTTCATTTTAACATATCAATATCTAACTGCTTTTCTTTATAAAACTCATGACAGTGCTAGTATGAAGGTAATGCAGGTTAACAAATGACGTATTTTGGCTATGGCCCCTGCACCGTCTCCCCTCTAACCTCTCTTTAATCACACTTTAATTTACATAAAATTAATACAAATTATGGGCAGAAGAGATATTGTTCGTACATATATGTGTATTGTTTATAAAATTAATAAGCTTTACATATATATATATACGTTCGGAAATATTTAAGACAAGGTCGTTAATAAGAGTTACACCCTCTGGATGGGTTACACCCTCTGGATGGGAATTACGTGGGGCATTCAATAGGTATTGCAATTACCATTAAAAAACAACTTAACAAACATATGCATACCCTTGTCCTCCAAACTCCTGGTTACAACCGCAGACTTGTGAGATGAAGCATTATCATGTAACAGTGTCATGTGAGATAAACCAATCCCTGAGCGATGTAACAGTGTCATGTGAGATAAACCAAGCCCTGGACAATGTAACAGTGTCAGGTGTGATCAACCAAGCCCTGAGCGATGGATCAGTGTCATGTGTGATCAACCAAGCCCTGAGCGATGCAACAGTGTCATGTGTGATAAACCAAGCCCTGGACGATGTAACAGTGTCATGTGTGATAAACCAAGCACTGAGCGATGTAACAGTGTCATGTGTGATAAACCAAGCGCTGGACGATGTATCAGTGTCATGTGTAATCAACCAAGCACTGGAAGATGCATGCGCCATGTGTGATAAACCAAGCGCTGGACGATGTTACAGTGTCATGTGTAATCAACCATGCGCTGGACGATGTAAAAGTGTCATGTGTGATCAACCAAGCGCTGGACGATGTAACAGTGTCATGTGTGATCAACCAAGCGCTGGACGATGTAACAGTGTCCTGTGTTTTCAACAAAGCCCTTGGCGGTGTAACAGTGTCATGTGTAATCAACCAAGCATTGGGCGATATAACAGTGCCAAGGGTCATAAACCAATCGCCGGACGATGTAACAGTGTCATATGTGATAAATCAAGCGTTGGGCGATATAACAGTGTCATGTGTGATAAACCAAGCGCTGGACGATATAACAGTGTTATGTGTGATAAACCAAGCACTGGACGATTGTTTTTTATGCTCGTTTCAAGATTTTTTGTGTACACGATTCCTGAATAGAGTGACTGTCACTAGCATTGTTTCTCTGTGATTATTGAATAAAACAGTGTTACAAACATATAAAACAATTGTTACTCGCTTTTCTGGTTTGTTTGTAATAATGGCCCCATGTTTCACCACCTGTTATTAGGTTGGAAAATGTTCTTGGGGTTAACGTTGGATATTTATCAAACAGTATGCAAGCTTTTAAAACACACTGTCTCTTTCGGTCTGCAGTTTACAGGTGGGGAATCAATTTAGCAGAAATCATTGTATCCTTTAAAAACAAATTTCAATATTTTAAACACTGATACAACCGATATGTTTAGGTCATTTGGTAAACTGTTTAAGCACAAAACGGTCTTCCGGGACGGGATTTATCTTAAATAAAATTGCTTCCACTTTTGAACTCTTGAATTCAATATGTAATTGATGAATAAGACACTGTAGCTCCATAAGCCTCACACAGTGCGATGAATATATACCGACCGATTATTCCACGTTTACAGATACAGTAGTTTTTATGTAACCACCTACTAGTATTTCAGTTCTAATTTATTTACTATGATTATACGTAGTATATATGAATATTTCTACTCTAAATGACGTTCAAATAAAAACTACTACATTGATTTCAACAAGTTTGTTATCAAACAAAATTGCACGGGGAAATTGTGCGTAATACGCGACTGATATGTATAGTTGGTTGTATGATATAATGAATGCCCCTTGTATGACTACAACATTGTTGAGAAACCTTTTCGTTAAAAGCATAGTACCATAATTGCAAAACAGGAAGAACTTCCGTGGATTAGAATGATGGCTGCAATGAATAATCGTAGTGTTTTTTCTAAACATGCATTTTCAAATTTTAATGGTTATTTTTTGGTTTGGATGGTATTGTTAATATATTTTGAACATTTCAGAAACTCTGTCACGTTTGAATTGTGAATTTAGAAAAAATGGAAATGGGGATAAGAAAAAAAACAATTATCTTGGATAATACACGACCCCTTACTTTCTCATCATATTTTGTAGTGCAGATGTTGGCAAACATTCACTACTTTTATTTTGGTCCCTTTATGAATGAGAAGCATGCACACTTTTTATTTACTATAGAATAGATAACAAAAATCAACGGTAGGCTTACACCTAAAATGGTATAGATGCCGCAAAATGGTACAGGTGCCGTAAAATTTTAAAGATGTACATTTATATAGATGACGTAAAATGATAAAAATGCCGTAAAAAGGGTAAATATGCATATATTAGTTTGGCGTCCGTGTCATTTGTAGTTTATACTCCGTTATTTTAGCTCGATAGCGGATTAGCTCTGAGTTTATATGAATATGACACTTTCCAAAAATAAATATCGCCAGTACACTTTCCTTTACTTCAACACGAAACTGTTTTATTTCAGCCACAGAACGACATTTGGATACCAGTCATCTCATTGAGAAACACGTATAAATCATTTACACTACTTTTATTTTGGTCCCTCTATGAATGAGAAGCATGCACACTTTTTATTTACTATAGAATAGATAACAAAAATCAACGGTAGGCTTACACCTAAAATGGTATAGATGCCGCAAAATGGTACAGGTGCCGTAAAATTTTAAAGATGTACATTTATAAAGATGACGTAAAATGGTAAAAATGCCGTAAAAAGGGTAAATATGCATATATTAGTTTGGCGTCCGTGTCATTTGTAGTTTATACTCCGTTATTTTAGCTCGATAGCGGATTAGCTCTGAGTTTATATGAATATGACACTTTCCAAAAATAAATATCGCCAGTACACTTTCTTTACTTCAACATGAAACTGTTTTATTTCAGCCACAGAACGACATTTGGATACCAGACATCTCATTGAGAAACACGTATAAATCATTTACAGGATTAGGTTCCACCTACCTTAATCTAATTATCACCAATACAGGGGACGTTTCATGGGAACCTTTCCAGGTATGTGTGTTTGTTTTTCTAGTTTTATTTCAGAGTTTTAACATAGAGATGAAACATATGAGAATTTAACATGGATTTTTTGTGTTCACCGGGTGAGTTTTAGAGCTACATTATCAGACTACTTGTAATGTAGGCGATATTTTCTGTTTTAGAATATGTATATAATGGTATTTCATTAATAATTGTGTCAATATCGTCATTATCATCATTATTATTATTGTTTTATTATTATGTTTTATCTTTTGGTTTCAGTATGTGTATGTTCTTCACATAATTGGTAATGAATTTTAATATCTCTAAAATGTGGCCGGTGGTCGTTGACGTATGTCGCGTGGAAGTGAAGCATTTTGAATTATTGGTTCTAAACTTTGTCATTGCTGTTTTATTTTTTCAGGTGCTCAAGTCAACATGCAGCGTTGATATCACCTACTTCCCTTTTGACACACAGGAATGTTTTCTGAAGTTCACTGCATGGAGCTATACAAAATCTGAGGTAGAACTGAATGTAGGTACTAAGGGAATACTGCTGGACAATTACGCTCCAAACTCGGGATGGGAAATTGCATCGACCTCAAGTAGCGAAGTAAACACGGAGGAAGCTGCAGTTATTTTTACGATTACCCTCAAGAGAAAGCCGCTGTTTTACTTGCTAAACATAATCACCCCTGTCCTTTTTCTTACAATACTGAATGCCTTCACGTTTGTGTTACCGGTTGCCTCTGGTGAGAGAGCATCGTATGCTATAACTGTGTTTTTGTCCCTGGCCGTGTTTCTGACAATCATTGCTTCAGAACTTCCGAAGAACTCCGACACTACATCGATACTTAGTATTTATTTGATGATCATGAGCTCTCTTAGTACATTCATCGTGACCGCGTGCTTGGTTGAATCGAGAATTGCTGCGCGCGATGTTGAAACACATCCAATTAACCAATTTTATCTCGGCGTGTATAAGATAATACAAACGTTACGTTTTAAACGCCCATATGTTTGTTCGTGCAAGAATCTTGTCAAACCAGAAACTGTTTCGAATGAATCAGCCAAAGCGGAAATAACAGAAACTACTTATACAGAATCTGCCGAGAAGTCTGTAGAAAGAGACACACTCATTTGGAATGATATTGTCAACGCGTTTGATGTTGCCTTATTCTGGTTCTGTACTTTGGTTACATTTGTTTGCACGGTAGTATTGGTTAGTATGGCCATAAACAATAAAGGTTATTAAAGTATTAAACAATAAATGAACAGTAAATAAACAGTAACAAGATAGCCATGACCATGTATTGTGTTTAAACGTGGGACCTAGTCCCTATATAAATAAGGCAGTGCCATCAAACTAAAACCTAATCCACTGTAGGTGGAGTATCGCATAGGAATGTTATAGGACTGAAAAAAAATACGTTATTGAAACAAGGCGAGAAAAGGTAAGTCCGGTACTCGAACCAGGGACATTTCGCTGACAGGGCGGATACTCTACCGACTAAGAAAGCCGAACTGCTTAAATCCGTTTCTCTCCTAACAGTTCCCGAACACACTTATTTGGACTTTGTTCCCGAATTCCATAGAGACCAGAGAATCATGTGAATGTTTCTCAGAATATATATAAATGACTGTCCCACTTCGGGCGTCAATGTCACAGGACGAAAAAATATTCAGCCAGTCCGTGAGTCGAACCCGCGACCCATCGCTTACAGGGAGATTGCTCTACCGACTGAGGTAACCAGACCACTTCTCTCCAAACGGATTACGTACAAACTGCGGCACTATTTACTGTAATGACATTGATGCAATTTCCGTCGATATATCATTGTACATTAGTGTATATTCACACGAGAACATTGGCATGTTTCAAAGTATTAACTTTACTACTATAGTGTCTTATTTTAATTAAGTATTTCGCATACGTTTAACGTTTACATTAACAATGGCTAATTAAGAATCGATTGACAATGGTGCGTGTATACCCATTATATACCAGCCAGTTGCATTGAATTACCAACAGTGAATCAACCGTCACATGTTCTGTTGTATTACAATAGTATATCTGGGCCGTAACCAGAGGTAAAATTATACCCGGGTTAATGGGCACCTTCGGGATAAATAAGCAGAGAAGTGATAGCCTACATCTGGCATGTCTACTTTTCATAATCTGGTTTAGTGCAGATAAAAAATGACAATTAATTTACCTTGTTCGCTGTTAATCAAGTTTTCTAAATGGAAATGGAAATTATGTGATTGTCTCGTTTTCTTTAATATATAAACATATATTCAAATGCATGATAACACGTATAGTTGAAGTTTGTGAACTGAGATTGAAGTAGTATTGCTTTAACTAATTTCTGGTCTGTGATTTTGGCCGCACATTCTTTACAAATGTGGAATTATGTTGACATGCCAAGAAGTTTGTGAATCACTTTCATTTTGTATCAAAACACATTTATCTGATAGTACAATAACCTGACATAAGTATAGGTCTGTTGATTTCCTATCTATGGATGCAAAATGAAGACAGATTGTTATTAGTGCTTCATGATCATAACATTAGCCCAAATCGTCTAAAACTTCAGAATTGAACAGTTATGTATTTAAGTACTGCTTGCGTTTCAGTTGTGTGGATGTTTTATATATATTACGCATTTCATACGTTAATTGATTGCTGTTGATCGCACTTAACTAATATCTGTGATAGTTATTTCGTCGTCAAGTGCTTGATCTAAGAGTCTGTCGTCTAATGGCCACTGCCCGTTCATCGCTGAAGGCCAGCTCGATCTTAAAACTTGCGTGCTGATTGCTGAAGAACGGTGGTTCTATTCAGATCTTCATCTTTAAATAAAATATGAGATATGCTTCATATGACCTGTTATGCTTTGACTGAATGGAGTTAAATTCAATTAAAACAAAAACAAACACAATACAACATTAGCTAATCCAGGTATATCTTGGTTTTATTGTGCGGTCTGAACAGCATATATCACCTGGCCGATTTAGCGTCTGGCTTTAGTTTTACCAACATAATACTTAAATATTGAAAAACTTAACAACATGCAATTTTACTGGAAGCAGTCTGAAATCATGATCACCTGGCTACTTTTTTTTAGTTATAAAATTTTAAGTACTTAAGAAGATGTTGGTGAAACAGGGACCAGATACACCTGTTGGGTATGTATGCCACGAGGGCATGTGATAATCTTAAAACGAACTATAATGCAAACAAGATTGTAAACAACTCGCATGATGATGTGCCACTTCTAATGTATTATTTACCTACATGTTACCAGAATAAAGTTTACAGAATTTGTGTCATTTAAAACTTTATTTATATCTAAATGCCCCAGTAAGTCTCTTCATGTTTTATGACGTAATTTATATACTAGTATATAAACTTGTTTAAACTACAGAAGCAAACAATGCGCAAGAAGGTTTGGATGATAATCAATAATGTTATCACGTGGTTTGAGTCGGAAACATAAAATTTGAATGTAAAAACTATCATTCATGTAACTGCGCGCCATGGAGATGTGTGTGAGCAGCATACTAAAAGAGAGTGCATAGTAACTTGAACTGAGTACGAAAGCGGGTGCTCATATGCCACACAGGAGAGTGGATTACGAGTATTCTGTGTCACCTCTACACGAAACTGACAAAATATATAACGACATGTAAAAGTACATGCACTGCAAACATAGTTTAGTTATAATTATAGTGTGCACCATTCGACAGTACTTGGGCAACGTTCAATTCAGAAAATAACACATTTATGAAAAACAAAATGTTTTAAAGTTGTGTCGGATAATGTACAGAACTAAATCCTTCCCAGATCCAGACGAAGAGTTAATTGTGAGGAGTCCCGCCCCCGAAGTTCTTCAACGACTTCCATTGCACAAAAAGGTTAAAAAGCATTTAACAAACATCAAATGACTATAAGAAAAGAACGCATCTTCGAGGGAAGATGATCATATTTTATAATGAAACAGGTCTTAACTGAGCAATTCAATAAAGTTTTAACAAGTTCCTTTCAACTGTGTTTATAAGTCAGTTTTGAAAGAAAATGTTTTACGCCCATCGGTCAATACTCTGTCTAAGTACGTTTGTGGACGTACTATTACGAAACATAAACTATATAGTTGTGGTCATCGGTCAATACTCTGTCTAAGTACGTTTGTGGACGTGCTATTACGAAACATAAACTATATAGTTGTGGTCATCCGTCAATACTCTGTCTAAATACATTTGTGGACGTGCTGTTACGAAACATAAACTATATAGTTGTGGTCATCGGTCAATACTCTGTCTAAGTACATTTGTGGACGTGCTGTAACGAAACACAAACTATATAGTTGTGGTCATCGGTCAATACTCTGTCTAAGTACGTTTGTGGACGTGCTATTACGAAACATAAACTATATAGTTGTGGTCGTCGGTTAATACTCTGTCTAAGTACGTCTGTGGACGTGCTGTTACGAAACACAAACTATATAGTTGTGGTCGTCGGTTATTACTCTGTCTAAGTACGTCTGTGGACGTGCTGTTACGAAACACAAACTATATAGTTGTGGTCATCGGCCAATACTCTAAGTACATTTGTGGACGTGCTGTTACGAAACATAAACTATATAGTTGTGGTCATCGGCCAATACTCTGTCTAAGTACGTCTGTGGACGTGCTGTTACGAAACACAAAAAATACAGTTGTGGTCGTCGGTCAATACTCTGTCTAAGTACGTATGTGGACGTACTATTACGAAACATAAACTATATAGTTGTGGTCATCGGTCAATACTCTGTCTAAGTACGTTAGTGGACGTGCTGTTACGAAACACAAACTATATAGTTGTGGTCATCGGTTAAAACTCTGTCTAAGTACGCCTCTGGACGTGCTATTACGAAACACAAACAATATAGTTGTGGTCATCGGTCAATACTCTGTTTAAGTACATTTGTGGACGTGCTATTACGAAACATAAACTATATAGTTGTGATCATCGGTCAATACTCTGTCTAAGTACGTCTGTGGACGTGCTGTTACGAAACACAAACTATATAGTTGTGGTCATAGATCAATACTCAGTCTAAGTACGTTTGTGGACGTGCTATTACGAAACACAAACTATATAGTTGTGGTCATCGGTCAATACTCTGTTTAAGTACATTTGTGGACGTGCTGTTACGAAACACAAACTATATAGTTGTGGTCGTCGGTTAATACTCTGTCTAAGTACGTCTGTGGACGTGCTGTTACGAAATACAAACTATATAGTTGTGATCATCGGCCAATACTCTGTATAAGTACATTTGTGGACGTGCTGTTACGAAACACAAACTATTTAGTAGTGGTCGTCGGTTAATAATCTGTCTAAGTACGTTTGTGGACGTGCTGTTACGAAACATGAACTATATAGTTGTGGTCATCGGTCAATACTCTGTCTAAGTACATTTGTGGATGTGCTGTTACGAAATACAAACTATATAGTTGTGGTCATCGGTCAATACTCTGTCTAAGAACATTTGTGAACGTGCTGTTACGAAACACAAACTATATAGTTGTGGTCGTCGGTTAATACTCTGTCTAAGTACGTCTGTGGACGTGCTGTTACGAAACACAAACTATATAGTTGTGGTCGTCGGTTAATACTCTGTCTAAGTACGTCTGTGGACGTGCTGTTACGAAACACAAACTATATAGTTGTGGTCATCGGTCAATACTCTGTCTAAGTACGTCTGTGGACGTGCTGTTACGAAATATAAACTATATAGTTGTGGTCATCGGCCTCTACTCTAAGTACATTTGTGGACGTGCTATTACGAAACACAAACTATATAGTTGTGGTCGTCGGTTAATATTCTGTCTAAGTACGTCTGTGGACGTGCTGTTACGAAACACAAACTATATAGTTGTGGTTATCGGTCAATACTCTGTCTAAGTACGTTTGTGGACGTGCTATTACGAAACATAAACTATATAGTTGTGGTCATCGGTCAATACTCTGTCTAAGTACGTTAGTGGACGTACTGTTACGAAACACAAACTATATAGTTGTGGTCATCGGTTAATACTCTGTCTAAGTACGTCTGTGGACGTGCTGTTACGAAACACAAACTATATAGTTGTGGTCATCGGTCAATACTCTGTCTAAGTACATTTGTGGACGTGCTATTACGAAACATAAACTATATAGTTGTGGTCATCGGTCAATACTCTGTCTAAGTACGTCTGTGGACGTGCTGTTACGAAACATGAACTATATAGTTGTGGTCGTCGGTCAATACTCTGTCTAAGTACGTTTGTGGACGTGCTGTTACGAAACATAAACTATATAGTTGTGGTCATCGGCCAATACTCTGTCTAAGTACGTTTGTGGACGTGCTTTTACGAAACATAAACTATATAGTTGTGGTCGTCGGTCAATACTCTGTCTAAGTACGTTTGTGGACGTGCTATTACGAAACATAAACTATATAGTTGTGGTCATCGGCCAATACTCTGTCTAAGTACGTTAGTGGACGTGCTATTACGAAACATAAACTATATAGTTGTGGTCATCGGCCAATACTCTGTCTAAGTACGTTTGTGGACGTGCTGTTACGAAACACAAACTATATAGTTGTGGTCATAGGCCAATACTCTGTCTAAGTACGTTTGTGGACGTGCTATTACGAAAAACAAACTATATAGTTGTGGTCGTCGGTCAATTCTCTGTCTAAGTACGTTTGTGGACGTGCTGTTACGAAACACAAACTATATAGTTGTGGTCGTCGGGCAATACTCTGTCTAAGTACATTTGTGGACGTGCTATTACGAAACATAAACTATATAGTTGTGGTCGTCGGTCAATACTCTGTCTAAGTACGTCTGTGGACCTACTATTACGAAACATTAACTATATAGTTGTGGTCGTCGGTCAATACTCTGTCTAAGTACGTCTGTGGACCTACTATTACGAAACATTAACTATATAGTTGTGGTCATCGGTCAATACTCTGTCTAAGTACGTTAGTGGACGTGCTATTACGAAACATAAACTATATAGTTGTGGTCATCGGTCAATACTCTGTCTAAGTACGTCTGTGGACGTGCTGTTACGAAACACAAACTATATAGTTGTGGTCATCGGTCAATACTCTGTCTAAGTACGTTAGTGGACATGCTATTACGAAACATAAACTATATAGTTGTGGTCATCGGCCAATACTCTGTCTAAGTACGTCTGTGGACGTGCTGTTACAAAACACAAACAATATACTTGTGGTCATCGGTCAATACTCTAAGTACGTTTGGTGACGTGCTGTTACGAAACACAAACTATATAGTTGTGGACGTGCTGTTACGAAACACAAACTATATAGTTGTGGTCATCGATCAATACGCTGTCTAAGTAAGTCTGTGGACGTGCTGTTACGAAACACAAACTATATAGTTGTGGTCATCGGTCAATACTCTGTCTAAGTACGTCTGTGGACGTACTGTTACGAAACACAAACTATATAGTTGTGGTCATCGGTCAATACTCTGTCTAAGTACGTTTGTGGACGTGCTGTTACGAAACACAAACTATATAGTTGTGGTCATCGGTCAATACTCTGTCTAAGTACGTTTGTGGACGTGCTATTACGAAACACAAACTATATAGTTGCGGCCATCGGTCAATACTCTGTCTAAGTACGTTTGTGGACGTACTGTTACGAAACACAAACTATATAGTTGTGGTCATCGGTCAATACTCTGTCTAAGTACATTTGTGGACGTGCTATTACGAAACACAAACTATATAGTTGTGGTCATCGGTCAATACTCTGTCTAAGTACGTCTGTGGACGTGCTGTTACGAAACATGAACTATATAGTTGTGGTCGTCGGTCAATACTCTGTCTAAGTACGTCTGTGGACGTGCTGTTACGAAACATAAACTATATAGTTGTGGTCATCGGCCAATACTCTGTCTAAGTACGTTTGTGGACGTGCTTTTACGAAACATAAACTATATAGTTGTGGTCGTCGGCCAATACTCTGTCTAAGTACGTTTGTGGACGTGCTATTACGAAACATAAACTATATAGTTGTGGTCATCGGCCAATACTCGGTCTAAGTACGTTAGTGGACGTGCTATTACGAAACATAAACTATATAGTTGTGGTCATCGGCCAATACTCTGTCTAAGTACGTTTGTGGACGTGCTGTTACGAAACACAAACTATATAGTTGTGGTCATAGGCCAATACTCTGTCTAAGTACGTTTGTGGACGTGCTATTACGAAAAACAAACTATATAGTTGTGGTCGTCGGTCAATTCTCTGTCTAAGTACGTTTGTGGACGTGCTGTTACGAAACACAAACTATATAGTTGTGGTCGTCGGGCAATACTCTGTCTAAGTACATTTGTGGACGTGCTATTACGAAACATAAACTATATAGTTGTGGTCGTCGGTCAATACTCTGTCTAAGTACGTTTGTGGACGTGCTATTACGAAACATAAACAATACAGTTGTGGTCATCGGTCAATACTCTGTCTAAGTACGTCTGTGGACCTACTATTACGAAACATTAACTATATAGTTGTGGTCATCGGTCAATACTCTGTCTAAGTACGTTAGTGGACGTGCTATTACGAAACATAAACTATATAGTTGTGGTCATCGGTCAATACTCTGTCTAAGTACGTCTGTGGACGTGCTGTTACGAAACACAAACTATATAGTTGTGGTCATCGGTCAATACTCTGTCTAAGTACGTTAGTGGACATGCTATTACGAAACATAAACTATATAGTTGTGGTCATCGGCCAATACTCTGTCTAAGTACGTCTGTGGACGTGCTGTTACAAAACACAAACAATATACTTGTGGTCATCGGTCAATACTCTAAGTACGTTTGGTGACGTGCTGTTACGAAACACAAACTATATAGTTGTGGACGTGCTGTTACGAAACACAAACTATATAGTTGTGGTCATCGATCAATACGCTGTCTAAGTAAGTCTGTGGACGTGCTGTTACGAAACACAAACTATATAGTTGTGGTCATCGGTCAATACTCTGTCTAAGTACGTCTGTGGACGTACTGTTACGAAACACAAACTATATAGTTGTGGTCATCGGTCAATACTCTGTCTAAGTACGTTTGTGGACGTGCTGTTACGAAACACAAACTATATAGTTGTGGTCATCGGTCAATACTCTGTCTAAGTACGTTTGTGGACGTGCTATTACGAAACACAAACTATATAGTTGCGGTCATCGGTCAATACTCTGTCTAAGTACGTTTGTGGACGTACTGTTACGAAACACAAACTATATTGTTGTGGTCATCGGTCAATACTCTGTCTAAGTACGTTTGTGGACGTGCTATTACGAAACACAAACTATATATGTTTGATCATCGGCTAATACTCTGTCTAAGTACGTTAGTGGACGTGCTGTTACGAAATACAAACTATATAGTTGTGGTCATCGGTCAATACTCTGTCTAAGTACGTATGTGGACGTACTGTTACGAAACATAAACTATATAGTTGTGGTCATCGGTCAATACTCTGTCTAAGTACGTTTGTTACGCGTTTAATGAACAGTCCCATTTACCATTGTCTGTATCGGATGTGGACACAATTAATTATTAAATGAATAAATAACTTATTATATGTTTTAAATCTTATAAATAATTCAAATATTCATTATTGCAATTACTATTTATTCAAAGTATGGTTAATTAACCGCATTGGTTTATTAATTCTGTTGTGATGATAATTAATAAAAACGGGTAACCGTAGAACTGAAATAGTACTGTGAATGTTTATAAGTTATTGGATGTATTGTCATTTTCATATTTTCTTATCTATCAATATTTTTAAAAAAGTATTCTAATTTAATGTTCAAACGATGGATTTAAAGCACGGTCTCGTATTAACTTTGTTTGTGCTACCAATGGTCGTATTTGCAAAAAGCGGAACCTACGTGAAAAATTTGATAACCAAATTATTTACAACAGATGCATATAACAAGAAGGTACGACCCCAAACTGACCAGCGCTCGTCTACGATTGTTTCCGTGGATTTCTATCTTAACGGTAAGTAACACCTCCAAGGAAACATGTGAGGATTCGATCAATAGGATAGGTAGAATGTTAGGACATGCCTTCGTGTTTCTTGTACAGGTAAAGGTGGCGGGATGTCAACAGGCTTTATTTCCGCTAGATTCAAGTAAGAACTTTTTATAATTATCTAGCAAATGGATAAAACCTTACGATTAAATGAGCCATGTACAGTCAAAATGTAAGTAGAGATAATAAATGTCCACTTTGAATCGGTATGGACCCATTGAGCTATAATTGGCAGGTCCGTCACTACCCTGGGGAATACGGAGGTATCCGTCAGAAATTCTGGAAATACGAACAATTGAAATAGATTTAGTTTGAACAATAACGATTTAGAAATGCCTATAGATAGATTGTAACGAAAATGTTTAACTCTAATAGCATCAGAGTAGAAACTATATTAATACTAATTTTAAGCTGATGCTATCACTTACGGCTGCCCTCTGAGCACGTGAGCGAAGTTTTTGTGCTTCAAAAAGATTGAAAACCTGGTCGAAAATGACCAGTTAAATGACTTGACTCAGTTTTATGTTCACCGAGAAAACTATCAGTCCGATTCTTTAAATATGCTGGAAAAGTGGGATGCGACAGCACGTCTTAGAATAGCGATAGCGTTTAACAATTAAAACCAAAAACTAGTTTAATTTGGAGCCCAGTGCAGTGTATGTAACAAGAAGAACTACTGCGTGGGATATAGACAGAATGTTACGAGGAGAATTGACAGATATATGTGGCGAACGTTGTTAATTTTGTATTTTGTTCATAGTGATTTTCTTCATGATTAGGGTTTACAGTTGTATATGTCATCAAATAAGTATTTCTTGTCATTAATGTTCTTTATTTTCATTCAGGTAACATTATATAAAAACCCATGATGAAAAAAAATGAGATATAAACTATAAAATTTTACATAGCGGCACAGTAGTGTTGAATGAATATGTTTGTTTAGTTCTGTTTGAGATTCGGTTATATTGGTGGGTGTGTTAAGTAATGTTGAACAAATATGTTTGTTTAGTTCTGTTTGAGATTCGGTTATATTGGTGGGTGTGTTAAGTAATGTTAAACAAATATGTTTGTACAGTTCTGTTTGAGGTACGGTTATATTGGTGGAGGTGTTAAGTAATGTTGAACAAATATGTTTGTACAGTTCTGTTTGAGGTACGGTTATATTGGTGGAGGTGTTAAGTAATGTTGAACAAATATGTTTGTATAGTTCTGTTTGAGGTACGGTTATATTGGTGGATGTGTTAAGTAATGTTGAACAAATATGTTTGTATAGTTCTGTTTGAGGTACGGTTATATTGGTGGAAGTGTTAAGTAATGTTGAACAAATATGTTTGTATAGTTCTGTTTGAGGTACGGTTATATTGGTGGATGTGTTAAGTAATGTTGACCACATATGTTTGTTTAGTTCTGTTTGAGGTACGGTTATATTGGTGGATGTGTTAAGTAATGTTGAACAAATATGTTTGTACAGTTCTGTTTGAGGTACGGTTATATTGGTGGAAGTGTTAAGTAATGTGGAACAAATATGTTTGTACAGTTCTGTTTGAGGTACGGTTATATTGGTGGAAGTGTTAAGTAATGTTGAACAAATATGTTTGTTTAGTTCTGTTTGAGATTCGGTTATATTGGTGGGTGTGTTAAGTAATGTTGAACAAATATGTTTGTTTAGTTCTGTTTGAGATTCGGTTATATTGGTGGAAGTGTTAAGTAATGTTGAACAAATATGTTTGTACAGTTCTGTTTGAGGTACGGTTATATTGGTGGATGTGTAAAGTAATGTTGAACAAATATGTTTGTACAGTTCTGTTCGAGGTACGGTTATATTGGTGGATGTGTTAAGTAATGTTGAACAAATATGTTTGTTTAGTTCTGTTTGAGGTACGGTTATATTGGTGGAAGTGTTAAGTAATGTTGAACAAATATGTTTGTACAGTTCTGTTTGAGGTACGGTTATATTGGTGGATGTGTTAAGTAATGTTGAACAAATATGTTTGTACAGTTCTGTTTGAGGTACGGTTATATTGGTGGAAGTGTTAAGTTATGTTGAACAAATATGTTTGTACAGTTCTGTTTGAGGTACGGTTATATTGGTGGAAGTGTTAAGTAATGTTGAACAAATATGTTTGTTTAGTTCTGTTTGAGATTCGGTTATATTGGTGGGTGTGTTAAGTAATGTTGAACAAATATGTTTGTACAGTTCTGTTTGAGGTACGGTTATATTGGTGGAAGTGTTAAGTAATGTTGAACAAATATGTTTGTACAGTTCTGTTTGAGGTACGGTTATATTGGTGGAAGTGTTAAGTAATGTTGAACAAATATGTTTGTATAGTTCTGTTTGAGGTACGGTTATATTGGTGGAAGTGTTAAGTAATGTTGAACAAATATGTTTGTATAGTTCTGTTTGGGGTACGGTTATATTGGTGGAAGTGTTAAGTAATGTTGAACAAATATGTTTGTATAGTTCTGTTTGAGGTACGGTTATATTGGTGGAAGTGTTAAGTAATGTTGAACAAATATGTTTGTACAGTTCTGTTTGAGATTCGGTTATATTGGTGGGTGTGTTAAATTATGTTGAACAAATATGTTTGTACAGTTCTGTTTGAGGTACGGTTATATTGGTGGATGTGTTAAGTAATGTCGAACAACTATGTTTGTATAGTCCTGTTTGAGGTACGGTTATATTGGTGGAAGTGTTAAGTAATGTTGAACAAATATGTTTGTTTAGTTCTGTTTGAGGTACGGTTATATTGGTGGGTGTGTTAAGCAATGTTGAACAAATATGTTTGTACAGTTCTGTTTGAGATTCGGTTATATTGGTGAGTGTGTTAAGCAGTGTTGAAACTATTTTTTAATATATTTTTGTTTTATTCCTACTTTAATATGCTAGGCGCTGACGCTGCAGGGACCGTGGGTTCGAATCTCCAAAGTGGCAAATAATATTTTTTAATAGCTGAACTTTTAATTTTTGCTGGTCTATGCCAAAGAAATTTATATAAAATTACATTTATTTGCTAAATATAATGGTTCTTTTTTTATTATTAACTGTTACATCAAAAACCACAAACTAAAACATTGTTTGTACGTTTTACATGATACATGTATATGCGTGTAAAATGCGTCATCACGTGTCATAATTGGGTGTTTGTGAATTAAAGTACTAGTAGTATCACGTGTCATTACTGGGTGTTTGGGAATTAAATTACAAGTAGTATCACGTGTCATTACTGGGTGTTTGTGAATTAAAGTACTAGTACTATCACGTGCCATTATTGGATGTTTGGGAATTTAAGTACTAGTAGTATCCCGTGTTATTATTGGATGTTTGTGAATTAAAGTACAGGTAGTATCACGTGTTATTATTAGGTGTTTGTGAATTAAAGTACAAGTAGTATCACGTGTCATTATTGGATGTTTGTGAATTAAAGTACAAGTAGTATCACGTGTCATTATTGGGTGTTTGTGAATTAAAGTACTAGTAGTATCACGTGTCATTACTGGGTGTTTGTGAAATAAAGTACAAGTAGTATCACGTGTCATTATTGGGTGTTTGTGAATTAAAGTACTAGTAGTTTCACGTGTTATTACTGGGTGTTTGTGAATTAAAGTACAAGTAGTATCACGTGTCATTACTTGGTGTTTGAGAATTAAAGTACTAGTAGTATCACGTGTTATTATTGGGTGTTTGTGAATTAAAGTACAAGTAGTAAAAATGTCCAATGTGTGTACCTGTACGCTTGGCTCTTTATTTTGGTTCAGAGTGTTCGAAGTTTTATCATCCATGTTTAGTTGAAGCAGACGTATTTTACTTCTTATTCTCAGCTTCTTTTAGTTTGTCAGTTATAGGAGGAAAAATAAATGTTTTAATACATATATTATTCATGCATATTATCTTCATTTTAGCAATCATCGAGTTTGATGAACAAAATGAAAGTCTTACAACATCCAGGTACCTGTCTTTATTTTGGTCTCACGAGTATCTGAATTGGAATAGTGCAACATATAACTGAATAACCAGCCTGTTCTTGGTAATGCTTCATATATAACAGCTTCATAACGGTATAACCTACCCTTTGTTGGAAGGATTCATATAACGGAATAACCTACCCTTTCTTGGACGGTCTCATATCACGGAATAACCTACCCTTTCTTGGACGGTCTCATATCACGGAATAACCTACCCTTTCTTGGAAGGTCTCATGTAACGAAATAACTTACCCTTTCTTGGAAGGTCTCATGTAACGGAATAACCTACCCTTTCT